>CM032810.1:10696816-10748158 GCA_019155185.1 Beaufortia kweichowensis
CTGTCGCAAATTGTGAAACGTCTCTGTGAAATTGACAAGCACAACGAAGAGTTAAAAAAACAGTTCAAAGCTGCATTTCATACTCAGAAACGCAACAAAGCTTATGCTCTATTCAGTGCTGGTAATTTGTCTCATTTATGAGAAACTTGACACTTGACTTTATATAGCAGTGCAGAAAAATCATAATTCATTACATTCAAAGATAAAGCACTGCAATGCTCCATTTGTGCATGTACAGGTACACTATTTTGTTTTAATTATTTGCATACCTATAACATGATGTACTGCAGATGATGAATAAATTCTGGTGTCGAACAGTAAATTTTAATGTAGAACTGCAAAATGTAGATCACCATATGATGGTGACTTCAGCTTTAATTACACAATGCATTGTTATATTATGCTTTTCTTAGAATTAAAAATAAAGGGTAGTATTTTATACGTTTTACTTTCCTTAATGTTACTTTTTTAGCAATTGCATCACTGCTACGCTTAATACAACAAGCAAGGTATTACCGAGTGGTGGGCAGAGCTAGGTTTCGTGAAACACTGAAACAGTCGAAGCGAATGTGTCGAGGCTTCGAAACGTTTCGACACCCGTCTCTAGGGTGACACCTAGTGGTTATTTTCAAGTATTGCTCTGAAACAGGTTGGACAAAGAAACAGTTGAGCGAATTGACGATTTATAACTTATGTTGTGTAAGTCTTTCCACAAAGTGGTTTGGAGGAGTGGTTAGTGTGCTCGACTGGTATGTTGGTACCTTGGGTTCGAATCCAGGTTAACGCTGTCATCTTGACAAAATTATAAAAAACAATTAAAATGTGTGTTTTTATTGTTCTGTTATTGTGTTGAAACATCAGTCTGACGTCTGAATGAACTCTTTGTGAATAAGTGTTATTTTGGTAATGAAAAATATACAATAAAGTACATCAAGCCACTTTTTTTTACATGATTAAAGATTAAAGATTTTTAAAATTAAAGATTTTTATTTAAAAATATTAAATGTTGTGCTGTTGATGGACTTAGCCTACTTCTTTTTTTACATAGATTTCTTCAGCCTTTGAAAAAATCCTCTCACAAGGGACACTTGTCGCTGGCATGCACAGATACTTCTTAGCTAGAATGTACAGGATTAGGAAAAATGACTGCTCTCTTTGGTGTTTCAAAAGAGTCCCTTTTAATATATTATGCACATCTGACAGACACGTGGCATGTAATCTTAACTAACGAAAATGAGGTTCAGTCAAAGGGTAACTGAATAAACTCAAGTTTGTGAGGTGTTATTTTTAAATATACTCAGTGAAGCTATTTTTAACATGATTGTTAATTGAGATTGGGATGTTAAATTGTAGGATTTAGGTTGACATAGGCCTAAGTCTATTTAAAAATATGGATTTTCTAAACAGCGTCTCAACACTTTGTGATCAGAATTAGATTGCATACAATGCATACCTTGCTTAGATGGCCCAGCAGTGTCAATAGCAGGCCTAATCACAATACATACTTTATTTTGTGTTTCCAAATGGAAATGCTCCCACACCACAGATGGGTGCCATCTCTTGCGTGGAGCTTCCATTATTATGTAATCAATCAATATGAAATATTGTATATGTATCAACTAGCATATGATATCCTATCTCTAACTTGCTGTGCACTATCTCAAACTTATTTGAATGTATATGTATGCCTATGAATGTATCAGTATATTTATCCTAATTATCTGTCAATGTCTATCTATCAATATCTTAATATTAACTTTTAATGTAGCCTAAATATAATTAACCAAATTACACTATAAATATCACTATATCTCAAAATCTCTCTCCTCTCACAAAAACCCACGAAGTGAAGATGAGTTAACTCCACTTTTATACTTTGTGGGAGTTATGTTGAGACAGATGTGCGATTGTGTGATTTGTTACCGACCCTGTCAATCAAACGCAGAATCGGCAGGTATGCCAAGTCTCGAAACAATTGTGACACGCCCTGATGCTACGATCGCCTTAGTCACGTGACATGGGTGTTTCGAATCACGCTTTGGAGCAGTGTTTCGAAACATCTGCACTTCGGGATCTCGACACTGTGTCGAAACGTCAGTTTCGCGTCAGCCATCCCTAGTATTACCTATATTTTTTATCTAAAACTTTAAAGGTGACCTAATATGCTTCTTTTTCAATACATACAAGTCTTAGGTGTCCACAGAATGTGTCTGTGAAGTCTCAGCTAAAAAGTACATCACAGATCTTTCACTATATCATGCTCTAAATCTCCACAGGAAGTATATTGCTACTGGCCATGTAAAAACTTTACAAAACATGTCACGTCTATTCTGTTATATGTAGGAATAAAGGATCTGTTTAAGTTTTTTTTATCTTTTGGGATATACGCTGATTTTTCTTTTTCTGATCTACTCTTTATTTCCAGACAGCTACAAAAAAGCCTGGTACAAAGCAACCATGACAAATTTGGATAGCGACGATGAAGGTCTCATTCACAGAAAAAGAAGATCACCAGCATGTATATGTGTTGCATACAAATGTTGAAAAGGCATTTATTGGGGTTTAGTGAGAAATACCACGTAAGTATTTTTTAAGTTCAAATGTTTTTGTCCCTTGTGTGTTAATGCATTGTGTGTATTACTCCCTTTGTCTACATTCTGTACCATCTAAGGTAGTGTAAAGTGTAGAAGTTCAACTTCATGGATTCATTTACATTATATTTCTTGTAGCGAAACTAGGACGGTGTTATTTAAAACACTGTTCTGTTTCAGGGAATAATTATTTGTGGCTCAATGGAAATACTTACAGATAAAGATTATTAACTTTACGTATTTTGCAGCATTACCTGGTGCAGTAAAAGTAACATCGGTGGCCTCTAGAGCACTCGTCTGCTGAGTGTTCAACCAATTGTGTCAACTTTTAATGAACGCATTATTCTTCTGGCCTTGACGAATAACGGTCCGTGCCCAATACAGCAATACTACAGAGCCGGTAATAGTATCGCACAGTTTAAGGGATGTGTTATGAGCATTAAGCAGAGACAATCATGGGTGAATACAAATTAATATTTATTGATTAAGCTACTGAAATACGATATTGATTACCTAACATAAAACACATACACATTCACACGTATACAAGAGAAAGCATAGAAAAATCAGAGAAAGAGTAAAGAGTGGCACATGAAATCAGCAGGACACTTCTGGACCAACCACTGGGTTTTCTCTACAAAAGTTCACCTTTGTAGCAAAGGGGCAAGGCTTAAGCGCTGTTGAATGGTGATGAATAGGATACTTGCATTGCACTGTTGTGTCGGCAAGAATCCTGGTGCGCGGAGAGAGAGAGTGTCCCGGTGGATTCGCGGAGTCCGTTTGGAGAGCGAAGTTTCACGAGAAGTGTTGAAGTCTGCCGAAATTATCCGCTGCATGTCGGTCTTAAAGACACAGCTGCCACGCCTCTGTTAGGTCACCTGGTCAATGCCAAGGGGCGGTTGGTGCGTGGGAGAAAGTTTCTTTGGTTCTCCCCATGACTTTGATTTACACAGGTATGGCAGTATGTCCTGTTTGCACCGAACACATAAACTTATTGTAAAGTGAGTATGATGCATGCCATGACTATGTACTGTGTATCATCATTAAGGAAATAATTTGTGGATCATTTTGATACCCCATACGTGAGAGAGGTGAAGGTAGTGAGGTTAAGATGTGACTCGTAGGAGAAAGTGCTACGGTCCCTTTAAGAGCAGGTCTCCGTAAGCGGAAGTGTTTTGGTTGGCTACGGCCCCTTTAAGAGCAGGGCTCCGTAAGCGGAAGTGTTTGGTTTGCGTGTGCCACGAGCTTTGCGCTTCATTGAGACTTGTGTTCTTTGCTTGAATCAGGCAGTTTCCTCACTTGCTTTGTGTGCAGGCGCGGGGTATTAAGCACAAGGCTGATTAGATCTCTCTGTTGGGCTTGGGGCTGGTGGACGTATGGTTAGTAACCAGTGAAAATGGCGTTGTAGTGCCGTTCAACCCAATAAAGCATTGGCTGTTTAGTTGCCACTGCTGCGTTTCCTTTCCCTTTATTTTCTCTTTTTTTGACCTGTATCTTTATTTTCTTTTGTTGTCCTGGTGGTTTGCTTTAATTTGATATTGTGTTGTGTTTAGCAGGGTTTACGGTGGTATTGAAACTATATATAGTTGATTAACCCCTGAATGGTCAGTTTTTCATGTATTTCTTATGCTGAGACCCAACTAATTTTATTTATTTATTTTTTTGTTATTATTTTTTTGTTAGGGGCTGGTTGGATCTCGGGTGTGGTCTCTTTGGTGGATAGTCTACGATTGCACTGCATGTTTTATGTGGCCCTCACGCTACATATATACAAATTGGGCAATTTAGTCCTGTTCTTCCTAGAGAGTCTCGAGAGTCTTGAGGTGTTTGGAATGTTCCTCTTTAGTTCTCTCTGCAAATCTCCAGAGGGGCCTGGAGAATCTCAGGGAGTTGAGCTGGGGGTCACTCTCTCTGGGGAAGGCCAGAGAGGTGCCATAACTGTCCTACTGAGTTAAGTAACAACCGGCAGGTCACTTAACTCAGACTCTCTGGAGCCAAAAGGGGTTCTGTTTGTTGTCTAATTTTATGATCCCTTAAAGAAATCCAACATTTGGCCCGGCCAAGTCTCTACATTCTGTTTTTTTTACAAGATTATGATGATGATGATGGTGTCCCACCAAAAATCTCCCGAATTTCAAGCAGACCCACATTTGAGTTATTGTTTTGATGAGCTTAGTTTTCCATGGCACAATGTGACCTACCAAAGACATGCATTGCAACTTTTACGTCCCAAAGGGGGCGTACATTATGTAACATTATTTACATTATATGGTATATTTTTTGGTATTCCTAGGATGAGAACTAGAGCAGATATATGATATGGAAAGAGCACACACACACACATAGAATAAAGAGTACAGAGGTACCAGGAACAAAAGAGGTACCAAACAACACCTCAGGCACGTAGGCACGAACACGTGCTGATGTTAACATGTTGATATATGCAGATAAATGTATATTATATAACACTGAAACACCAATCCAGGGTTGCCTTGCCACCATTATGTCATAAGAACAGAGAAATAAGAAACTATGGGGGCAGTCCTAAAAAGGAATAGTCCAATCAGAAAAGATAATGGTAGAAGACCAAGAAAGGCTAAAGAGAAGGTAAATCATTTGTCAAGAAGAAATGGAATAAAGTGAGGAGTCAAAGACTGTGAGAGCAGATGCTCTTGGATGTTCATTGACATCTCAGCTCAGTTTTGTCCCAGAATACCAGCATAGTGTTTGTCTGGATGTCACTTGACAACTGGCAACTCTTTGGCTGGATTCTACCAATCACAACAAAGAGTGATACAAAAACAGACATAACTGACAGAGAACTGCTGGCTATAAAACCTCCTGTAGAGACAACCAGAAAACTAGGTCAATACAAGACAGGAAATATTGGAAAATATCAGAATGACGGTCATTCAGAATGACATATGTCCTTGTTCAAATAGTAAAGACATTACTTAGGTGGAAAAGCCTGAAAAAAGGGTGGAAAAATGCTTAGTCAATACTATAAACTAAACGACATCTTTTCCCAACTTCAAAATAATAATTCCATGAGTTGTAAAGGATATGGACCATAAGATATGAATGTAAGGGTTTTGTGCCAAAACAATGAACATAACTGCCTAATCTAAATAACTGCCTATGCAAACTACAAAGGCTTACTATGTTGCAATCTTAAAAGAAAATAACAAAAATACAATCTCCCTAACTGTGCATAACCATTGTGAAAAGACAAAGAAAAGCTGTGGCAACCATTTTAAGGTTTAAAGTGATTAGACTCATAAGCATAGTTATCTGGATCATTAACAGCAGTTGAATTAAGCATATGCACAGGATCATTTGGAGTTGTGTGGATTTGTGCTTGAAGAATCATTTCTGTGGCTGCAGCTTTGGTCATCCTGGACCTGAGAACAGAAATCATACAACAAAACAAGAGAGCAAAAACAACTAATGCAATTCCACTCTTGATCAATCTTTACTGATTATAATACAGATAATTAATCCATTCTGCATTTTTGTTGGGCGTTATCCAACTGAATATAGATTCAAATCCAGATTTTATTTCATCCCATGTCTTGCCCTTAGGGGCCTTCTCGGAGTAGTTGTAAACGGCCAGGAAATCTCTCCGTCTCACTCCCTTATGGCCTTCTGGCTTGCGAGCCAGGGTCTACGCTTAACCTGTCGGGGTAGTTCCTCTTGTTGTGCTCTATGGAGAGCCAGAACGCCATAAGGGAGTGAGACGGCGAGATTTCCTGGCCGTTTACAACTACTCCGAGAAGGCCCCTAAGACATGCAGGACCTCGGTCCTGATACAAGAACATACAGGGAATACACGGCGAATTCACTGGCCGGTAACCAAATAAGCCGAAACGCATGGGCTCACCCACTGCGATGGAAGTCACCAGGGCCCTACCGGGCCCCCGGGGAAAGTGCAAAGGAGCAGAAACCCAAGTTCAGGTAGCTGGCTCTCGAGCCAGAACCGCAAAGCTGGAAACACACGGCGAGACTCAGCTGGCCGGTGTCCAAGTACAAGTCGACCCCTCAGGGCCGAGATGCATGGGAACCCCTGGCACGGGGTCCTGGCCCTCGAGCCAGGCCCCAAAGAGGACGAGAGACAAGACTCCACTTGCCGCAAATCAAATAAATAGAATACACATCGAGATTTCCTGGCTGTCATTCGTAGAAAACAAGCCCCTTAGGGCTGCAGAACATGGGCACCTGCCGTGGAAGCCAGGTCCAAGTCATAAAAACGCACGAACGTGAGCAGCGAGGATCAGCCGGCCGCGTTACACACATCTTCGAGCGTAGCCCCTGACCGTAAGGCCTTAGAGGCCGCCATACCCCTAGTTGAATAAGCTTTGACAGACAGTGGAGACTGCTGTCCAGAGGCTCCGTAAGCCAGTAAGATAGCCTCGACTATCCACCTGCTAAGAGATTGTTTGGTCGCCGGCACTCCAGTGCTGGGAGGACCAAAGCAAACAAACAACTGCTCAGACCTTCTCAAGGGAGCAGTTCTGTGAACGTAGGCGTCCAGTGCTCGCACTGGACACGAAAGATTAGCTTTCTCCTGGTCCGAATCCTGGAAGGGAGGAGGACAGAAGGCCTGCAACGTAATGTGCCTCGGCACATTGGTGGGTACTTTCGGTACATAACCCTCTTTAGGGTACAGAAAAGCCTTAACCATGCCTGGGGAAAAAGCCAGGCAAGAAGGAGAGACTGAGAGAGCTTGGAGATCACCAACTCTCTTCAGGGAAGATACTGCCAGCAAGAAAACAGTCTTGAGGGTCAGGAATTTGACCGAAACGGCCTCAATGGGTTAGAACGGTGCCACCGACAACCCTTGAAGTACCACCGCCAGATCCCACGTGGGAACTCTGGCACGTAACACCGGCCTCAGCCTCCTAGTGCCACGAAGGAAGCGTATAACCAGCGGGTCTCGACCCACAGACTGGCCGTGGACAAGGCAGATACGGCAGATACGGCAGCCGCATAGACCTTGACCGTAGAGGGCATAAGCCCCGAAGAAAAACGATCTTGCAAGAATTCCAGAACCACGCTAATCGGGCTGTTAACTGGATCTTGACGTCGATCTGAACACCAGGAAGAGAAGACTTCCCATTTCAAGGCGTACAGCTCCATCGTGGAGGGAGCCCTGGATTGCAAGATGGTTGCTACAACCTCGGTCGAGAGACCCGAGCCGACGAAGCTGGCCCTCAGGGGCCAGACCCACAGTTTCCACATCTCTGGGCAAGGGTGCAGAACAGTGCCTTGCTCCTGAGACAGAAGGTCTTTCCTGAGCGGCAGCCTCAACGGGGTGCCGTCGAGGAGTGCTATCAGGTCCGAGAACCACACTGGCCGCCAGCCGGGTGCCACCACTAACAGGCGAATCCTGTGCTGGCGCACCCGTTCCAGGACTCCCGGGAGCAGAGCGATCGGGGGAAAAGCGTACAAGCGTAGCCTCGGCCACGGATGTACGAGAGCCCAGAGGGCCTGGAGGTACTAGGGAGAACCATAAAGGACAGTGCGTCGTCTCCTGAGACGCAAACAGGTCCACTTGTGCTGGGAGAAAGGTATCCCAGATCAGATTCACCACCTCGGGGTGAAGTCTCCATTCTCGGGCCTCGCCCCTGCCTCGACCGGGGCCCGCTTCCACATTCAACCGTCTCCGGGATGTACGCTGCTCTAAGTGAGCAGCTTCCCTTGGGACCACAACAGGATCTGGTGTGCCAATTTGTAAAGAGGGCGCGACCGCAGACCACCTTGATGGTTGATGTACGCAACCGCTGACGTGTTGTCCGTCAGGACCAACACGTGGTTGTTGCTGAGGTGAGGAAGGAACTGCCTCAGTGCAAGTCATACCGCCAGCAACTCTAGGCAATTTATGTGCCACTCGAGCTGGCGGCCCCTCCATAGACCTCTGGAGCAGCGGTCTGCCATTACCGCGCCCCAGCCTGACAGGAATGCGTCTGTCATAAAAGCTGCTACGCCGACGACATATTGACCCCAATGTCGGGCCCTGGGAGAGAAACCCAGGTTTGCCCCACACCGCTAGTACCCTCAGACACCTGTGGGTGACCTAAATGATGCGGGAAGCGTTCCCCCTCGGGGAAAACCCTTTGGATTTGAGCCACCATTGGAGAGGTCTCATGTGTAGCAGGCCCAGAGGTATGACCGAGTATGTACTGCCAGTGCAGGACTGTGACTCGTTGATGCAATTTGAGCCCCTTGACAGCTGCCTGAATGGTTTGAATGCGCACCGCAGTAAGGCGGGCAGACATGACCCTCGAGTTCCATTCTACGCCTAGAAAAGTTATTCTCTGAACTGGAGAAAGTGAACTCTTCTTGGCGTTCAGCCGTAACCCCAACTCCTTCATGTGAGCGAGAACAACATCTCGATGTTGGACCGCTAAGGCTTCTGACTCTGCCAGAATAAGCCAATCGTCTATGTAGTTCAATATTCGAATGCCCCGTAAGTGCAACGGCGACAGGGCAGCATCTACACATTTGGTAAAGGTGCGAGGTGACAGGGCTAGACCGAAGGGGAGAACCCGATATTGGTACGCTACGCCCCCGAAAGCGAACCTCAGGAACTTCCTGTGCTTCGGTAGGATGGAGACATGGAAGTATGCGTCTTTCATGTCTATTGTGACAAACCAGTCCGCAGAACGGATTTGAGACACAATCTGTCTGAGTGTAAGCATCTTGAACTTCAGCTTCTTTACTGAAAGATTCAGGGTGCGCAGATCTAGAATAGGCCGCAAGCCTCCATCCTTTTTAGGAACTATGAAGTAACGGCTGTAGAAGCCCGCTTCTCTCTCTGGAGGGGGAACTACTTCTATGGCCCCCTTTGCCAGGAGAGTCTGTACTTCGTGTTCCATGACCAGAGCTTGGTGGGGGCCCACCGTGGTGGGCACCACCCCTTGGAATGCGGGCGGGCTGCGCCCTCGGGGCTGGTGTCTGGTCGTACGTTTCGAGTGGCTGGTGGAGGTTGGCACGCCGCCAAGTGAGCCACTGTGGGAACCAGCCCCTCGGGAGTGGTCTGAAGTTGAAGGTTTTTTGCGTTTGGCAGAACGCTGCCAGGTAAATCGCTGAAGGAGCGAGCCCCTTGGGGCTGGCATCTGGTTTTAAGTCTTGTATTAGGTCGGTACCCAGAGCTAAATTTGCTGGGGTACACTAGAGAAGGGGCGCTACGCGCCTCGTATATGGTACCCTGACACCAGTGCGTCCCAAAGCAGGGCGCGGGCATCTAGAGAAGGGTACGGGACAGGACCGGGCGCCGTATGATGAGGCGTTAACCGGCCTGCTCCCAGTGGGCTTTGCGGGGACAGGCTGACGCCGCGGCAGTCAGGTGCCCCGCCTCTTGGTCCCCGCCGTCTTAGCCTGAATAACGGCCCTCAGGTCCGTTTTCGGCTGGGAAGGGCGAGGCCTAGAGTGCCGGGAGGAAACACTCTCCTTCTGCCTACCTCGGTAAGCAGAGGTGGAGGGCTGGGGCTGCTCCCGCCCTGCAGCCTCAGCACCCCGATGACGGCGAGGGATAAACTGCGAGAAGGCCGCGGCCTGGCTCTTCGCTTCCCGGAACCTGTCGACGACGGAGTTAACCGCATCGCCGAACAGGCCCCCGGGGGACAGCGGGGCATCAAGCAGCAGGGTCTTATCGGCTGCTTTGATGCCAGAGAGGTTTAACCATAAATGCCTCTCCGTAGCCACCAGGGCAGACATAGATCTGCCCACAGCCTTGGCTGTTTCCCGCATGGCACGGAGAGACACATCAGTGGCCCGGCGCAGATCACGAACTGCGTCCTGGTCCACACCCTCGCCTTCATCTAGCTCCCGCAGCAGGTCAGCCTGATAGGCCTGGAGCATGGATATCGTGTGTAGGCATGCCCCAGCCTGACCTGCTGCGGAATACGCTTTCCCCACCAAAGCCGAGGTGGTTCTGCACGGCTTTGATGGGAGAACCGGGGCTTTGAGCGACGATGCCGCAACCGGGGACAGATAGCCCGCAAGCGTCTGCTGCACCGCTGGCATCGCGTCATACCCGTGCTCCGATGCCCCCGCAATGTTGGAATACACAGAGGTACGGGGACTGTGAACACGGGCTGAATATGGTCTATTCTACGAAACTGATAACTCGTTATGTAGGTCGGGAAAGAATGGTAAGCCCCGGCAGTGAGGTGGCGTTTTTGGTTTGGTTCCAGCTTGCTAGGCTGGCGAGCGCTTTCGGCTTCAGCGGGCCAGTCGAGTTTTAGCTGGGCGACTGCCCGCGTTACCACCTCAACCAGCTCTTCATACATAGGGGGATGCTCACTTTCCCCCGTGTCCACACTCTGCAAATCTCCCTCCTCAGAGGAAGACAGCAGAAAATGTGGACTCCCCCCACTGGCAACAGGAACCGCAACACGGGCTTGTTGAACGAGGTGGAGAGAGGACGAAGCGGAGAGGGGAGGAAAAAGGGCCGGGCCCGTCTCCATCACATCGGCTAAGTCCATCTGCGATCCCCATGACGGTAGCCGCCGCCCTGCCTCGGCAGGACCGGCGCCGCCATGAGAACCGCAAGGCTGGGCATGTTTATTTGCACATGCCAGCCGAGAGCGAAGAGGCGGAGGGAGAGCTTCACAATGCACACACAGTCGGCGCTCTCAAGCGCCGACCGGGCATGATCCACCCCCAAACAAACAATACAAAACTCGTGAGAATCCCCACTCGTTATAAAGCGAGCACATGGGGGAACACACGGTTTGAAAGACATTATTTGTATAAACTTTCTTTCTCTCACACAACACACATTCAGTTAATGGCGTTTTCGAGCGCCCTACACATTCAACAATCACACACACGCGCAGCTGAAGGCACAAAAGCTGAATGTGTGTGCGTTCCACGCTCTTTTATAGCTTCCTGGTCCTGACGTCACCCGCCCTTGACGTTCAGTCTAGCCATTCGGCAATCTTGCACACGATGCTTCAGACGCAGTCACGCAGCTATGCTCCCATAGCGTCATTCGCTGACGCAGCATTGAGTTCCCTTGAAAGGGAACAAAAGAAAAAGGTACAGAGATAAATTGAATCCATAGTTTCATGAGTTCCTTTGTGAAGGCAGTTTGTGTATATACTTACTTGGGACATCAGCTCACCAGCCAAATTTATTCTATATTTAATGATATACGCAGAGGGCTGAAAATTGTATTAAAACTGTTTCTCTTGAATAATATGTTCTCTTAACAGATAACAAATATGTGTAATTGATATTTGATTTTTATTTTTCCAGTTTCTTGGCGATAGCTAGAGATATGAGTAGAGGTGCTGGATGTTTAATAGATGGGTTAATTTGAGAGGTATCACCCAGTAGGCACAGTACAGGGAGCATTGGAATTATAAATTTGAAAAATACTGTTAATTTGTTTGTGACATTTGTCCAGAATTGAAGAACTGGTGGACATAGCCAAAGTGCATGAAAGTAAGAGTCCTGTGTATTTAAATTACAGTTGGTACATCTGTCAGAAATTTCTAAGCCCATTTTAAACATCTTGTGTTGTGTAATATGTGTTCTATGTACAACTTTATACTGAATTAACTGGATATTTGTGTTTGTGCTAAAGATAAAAGTATTTCTACAAATTGTTTTCCAAAATTCCTCATTTGTACTAATATTGAGGTCCTTTTCCCATTGTTTAATTGTTTGGAGCTGCAGTGTTTGTGTCTATAGATGATATTAAAGTGTATAGTTTTGAAAGCAATTTTACTGAGTTACTAATTGTGCTAATATGTTTTAGATTTGGGGGAGGTTGTGTAATGTCATTGATTCCTGTCGTGGTTTTAATAGAGTTTCTGATTTGTAGATAGTAATAATAATGTTCTTTTACTAACTTAAATTTCTACATTAATTCTGTAAACGTAATGAAGTTGTTACCTGGAAACAGATGATGTAAATGTGTTATGCCTTCCATTTAGTATTGCTAAAGTGGACTATGGTTGATAGTAAAATCTATATTCCATATAGGTGAATTGATGTGTGGAGTGAGCACATGATTTGTCAGTGTATTAGTTTGCCACCAAGCAGTGAGAGTTGTTTTAATCATCAAATTTGTAAATAAATGTTGTTTTTGGATTTTTTTTGTAAGTGATGGGAGGTTGGATATGGCAATGCCTTTACATTCTGCTTGCTCTAACTCTAGCCACGGGTTTTGGGTAGTGTCATATTTTATCCATTTGCAAAGGTATTGTAGATGAGATGCTAAGTAGTAATGTCGAAAATTAGGTGCTGCTAAACCGCCTTGAGCTTTACTTTTTTGTAGCTTTTGTAAACTTATTTTGGGGTTCTTGTTTTTCCAGTAGAATTTGCTTATTGTTTGATTTAAAGTGAACCTTTTCTTAGTTGGCTGTACAGGTGTCATGTTAAATAAATAAAGGACTTTGGGTAATATACACATACAGAATTTAATGCGTCCTATAATGGAAAGTGGTAGATTCATCCATCTAGTTAAGTCTTCTATTGTTTTTAGTAGTGCAATAAAATTAAGGTTAAATAGGTCTGACAGGTTCTGGGAAATCTTTATTCCTAAATATGTTAATAATTCTCATTCTCAATAAATAACTGGAAAAATATTGAATGAAGATGATAGAAAATGAAAGAAAAAGCAACAGAAAAAAATGAGAAATTAAGAGATTGTAAGAGAATGAAGAGAATGTAAGACCACCTCCCTACGAACCACCCAGAGTTCAATTACTAGTAGTTAAAGGGGATATTCAATTTGAGAGACAAGTAGAAGTGTATACAGAGAATGCAGCACAGGCTTGTGATACAGTATCTGGTGCACTAGCCACAGCCAAAACTTCCCAGGGGAGACCTAACGATTGTAGACGTAATTTGATGGCTGACCCTGCACAGGATCAAGACATACTAAGACCTCACTTAGTGCAATCTGAGAAAGTAGGAATGCAAAGGATATGGAGCTGTAAGAAACTGATTTAGAGTAGGTGATTCTGAATAAACATGAAAGTTTGAGAAAACTAATAGACTCCAGAGAGACATGAGCAGAGAGGTGTATATAAACGAGTGTCGGGGTGCTTGTACTTGGAGGATGAGCTCTGCGAGCAGAGCCAACGGACTTGACAGAGAGAGGAGGGGAGAAAGGGGAGATATAAAAAGAAAGCGCACAGGATTACATGACTCTCTGATTTCACAATGCACAATTTTGATTGAAAGAGATAAAGGACACTATGTACCCTGGACTATGGAAGACTTGGATGGATTAATTGCCCAACCACCGGACATACACGAAGGAGCTGGACAATGGAAAAGAGACCACAAGCAAACTTCTGGCGCTGGGAGATATAAAGGCACTTCTAGATAATTGAGTGAGTGGAGCAAAAATGAATGAACATGTATGATGGAGTATGCTTTGAAAAAGAAAGAGCTGTAATGTGGAAACTACACAGAATGAAATATCCAACACAGATGGACCCTAAAATGTTAAAAGGAGACCCGATGGGAGAGACGAGAATCCGACAACCTATGTTCAAAAGAGATGGTAACAAGAGCTGAAGAGAGACCTGGGGGAGGATCCAGTGATGACAGCGCTATTTAGGAATGCTATTTGATGCAATGCCTCCTGCAGTAAAAACCAAGCTGAAAGATGTGGTGGGACTTAACTCAAAACCACGTAAAGACTTTGTGACTACGTTGCCCATGATATTGAACAATACAGAAGAAATGAAATCAAGATAAAGACTCAAGAAATGGAGTTATACAGCGGAAACTAGCACAGTGCTGCAGTACATGGATGATTTGTTGATTTGTGCCCCCACCCTTGAACAATGCCATAGGAGTTTTATCAAAGTGCTTACCAGACTAGCAAGGGGGGTCATAAAGCCTCCAGAACTAAACTACAGTACAGTCTCCCTCAAGTGGAATACTCAGGTAGAACAATAGCTTATAAAACCAGGGCCATTTCACCTAGTTAGTTAGAATGGACAAGTAAAATATCTTTACCCCATGAGGCAAATGATGACATTTTTAGGAATGACTGAATTTAGTTCAGAATGGTTAGAAGATTATGCAATAGGTTGACAGTATTAATGAAACAGGCAAGTCAACAGAATCTTATAGCCCAACTAACATGGACAAATGATGCTTTGTTACCATTTGAAATGTTGAAAAGAGAGTTGCAGACTGCACCAGCCCCAATTAACCCTAATTATACAAAGCATTTTTATTTGTATGTTGCAGATCGAAAAGAGGGGTATGTTTCAGCAGTACTTATGCAAGAAACATGTAAAGGTCTAATGTAACAGCCAATATATTATAGTGCTAAACTGGATAGTGTAACCCAAAACTATGACCTCCATGTTACCAAGGGCTTATGTTGTGGATTCCCTCTTTCCCAAATTGAAGAAATACTCAAAGGTCTTTGGGTCATGATGCCAAAAGAATAGACTTTATTGTGAAAACAATCAAGCCGAGCCCATCTATAGATGAACTAAGGGCTGTTTGGTTGAACAGGGTTTATATAGGTTGGTTTGCACACATACATGTCATTTTGATTTATCTGGGGGATTTTCCATTTTGTTGTGGGGGATTTTCCATTTTGTTGATATCCTGTTCCTTACAGGAACAGGATATCTGACGTCAATAGATGACCTTATTGGCCTCTACAGAAACATGTGATATCCTGCTGACTTACCAGCACACACAGAAACATATGATATCCTGCTAACTTACCAGCACACACAAACATATGATACATGATTCCTTTATATTTTTAATAGTAGAATAACTAGTACATAATTCCTTCATTTTATGATTAATAAAATCTTCTTCACTTGCTGCTGTATATTATGCTTATGAAAAAGCTTCTTCTTGGGGTATCCAGTTTTTATTTATGCATATCATAAAGTTGTTCAGTTGACTGAGCAATGAAGATTTGTTCTTACCAAGCAAGGTGTTTGGCATATTCAGTGTTATTGACATAGCCAGATATAACACTTACAAGATGCAGAACCATGAACCCAGCTCATTTCATACCTTTAGAAGGGGAAGGAAAGCCACACCTAATCTTTTGTGTTGCTGAATCTGTAGCATTTACACACCTCAGACCAGACTTAGAATCCTGCCCAATGCAAGATGCTACTGTAGAATATTTTGTGGATGGATCTTTTTCAGAGACCATTTAGAAAATCATGCTGGATATGCAGTAGTAAAGAAAGAAGGGAATAAATTTGTTTCTGTTATTTCACAGCATTGTGAACAACCATGTTCAGCTCAATTAGCTGAGTTGAAAGCCTTTACTGTAGCATGTCAGTTAGCAAAAGACCAAACTGCAAATGTATTATACACCGACTTGGCATACACAAATGGGATATGTCACTTTTTTGGAGTAGTTTGAACCCAGAGAGATTTAAGAAAAGTGATGAAACACCTATCCAGCATGCAGAACAGAGCAACTAATGTTTGCCATGATGCTACCAAGACAACTAGCAGTAATTAAATGCCAGGCCCATAAGAAAGGGAATGATTTTATAATAATTGGTAATAATGTGGCTGTTGTCATAGTGCAGTTATATCACCTATGATACTTATTCAGCCTAAGCCCCAGATAGTAGATCTTATTCGTATTTAGACGCAGTGGACGGAGGACTACGAACCTAGAAGTATGGCGCGATGCATGGAAAGAGAATACCAACAAGTACAAACAGGGTCTAAAAACTATTTCAGCAAGTTGATCACAGAAAATCAAAATAACCCACGGTTTCTTTTTAATACAGTCGCAAAACAGAAAAAGATGCTAAACTACAGTACGATAGTAACACCTTTATGAAATTTTTTGATAATAAATTCGAGCAGATTAGGGACAATATTGCATCTACACAGCCAGCCACCTCTATATCCCATAGTATCCCGTCCCGCATCATGCCAATAGTACAACTAGAACCATTTAATGCTATTAAAATGAACTCACAAAAATAATAAATTCATCAAAATCATCATCCTGTATATTAGATCCCATTCCCACAAAACTACTAAAAGAAGTTTTTCCTGCAGTTTCGGAACCAGTGCTCAATATTATTAATTCATCCTTAGAATTAGGCTATGTTCCAGCAGCCTTTAAAATGGCAGTTATTAGGCCTCTCATTAAAAAACCTACTCTCGACCAGGGAGACCTATCCAACTTTAGACCAATCTCTAATCTCCCCTTATACTATAAAATACTGGAAAAGGTTGTGGTAGAAAATGGATGGCAAACAACTTCCTTCTACTTAACTCCAACAAGACAGAGGTTTTGATTATTGAACCCAATAGCTCCAAACACGACACGATAATCCACAACATCTCTATAGAAGGCTGCACCATTGTCCCTTCTTCCGCAGTCAAGAACCTAGGTGTGATTCTAGATAAGAACCTGTCTTTCGATGGTCACATTTCCAATGTATGCCGAACTGCATTTTTTCACCTTAGAAATATTTCAAAGATGCGACACATGCTGTCTGTCTCGGATATAGAGAAGCCATTTATGACCTCCAGAATTGACTACTGTAATTCATTACTGGGGGTTGTCATGCAAAGCAAATAAATAAGCTTCAGCTGGTTCAAAATGCAGCTGCTAGAGTTCTCACTAGATCAAAAAAGTATGACCACATAAGTCCACTCCTAGCAACACTGCACTGGCTACCTGTAAAGTATCGCATACATTTCAAAATTCTGTTAATTACATACAAAGCCCTAAATGGCTTAGCACCGTTATACCTCCATGAACTACTATCAGCATACAATCCATCGCGGACATTGCGTTCACAAAATGGCGGGCTATTAATAGTTCCAAGAATATGGTGGAAGATCTTTCTCCTAGTTAGCACCAAAACTATGGAATGACCTTCCCAGTAAAGTCCGGGACTCAGACACACTCGAACTGTTTAAAAGTAAATTAAAGACTTATCTCTTTAGCCTCGCATTCACATAATCTCAGATCCAACTCTCTAAGGCCGCAATAGTTAACTCAACTGGAACCGGGCACACACACATACTACATACTGCATGTGTTATCACATATAACTGCTTACATCTACATAGGAACGGCTGCTACGCTAATGCTATTCTGTTTTGTCCCCCTCTCTCTCTCTCCCCTCCTCTCTCCTTCTCTCTCTCTCTCTCTCTCTATCCCCCTCTCCCTTTCTCCGAGGTATCCCGAGGAATGAGTTCCAGCTGGCACAACACTGCCCCACCTGATGTCCATCCTGGTGCTTCTAAATGACGACTACCCAGGACAACCTCCTGCACCTGTTAAATTAAAATCTAAAATATAACATTTTATTCACTCTCTAAAGTGATTTTCTGTATCCTACAATGTCTGTTTCTGTATCCTGTAAACTGCATAGCGAGTTATAGATGCAATCAATGGCAATTTGTGTCCTTTATTACGGATTGCACATGCTACGGATTGCAACTATAACACGTCATGTCAGGTTTTTTTTTCTCTCTTAAAGAGTTTTTTTTGAATCCCTGACCACTGACTGCTATCTGTCATTACATGTAAAGCTGCTTTGATACAATGACCTTTGTGAAAAGCGCTATACAAATAAAATTGAATTGAATTGGACAACTTTTTGACAAGCTGTGATATTTGTGCCCAGAATAATGTTAGATAAGGAACATCTACACCTGTAGGACACATACCTGTGCCAGAAGGACATTTTAACTTGGTAATGGATTATGTGGATATGTTAAAGACAGTATATAGAAGTAGATGGAATACCATCACAGATCAGCTATGATAATGGATCTGCTTTTGTTCAAAAGACTTAAGACTGTGTTGCAGCAGCTGAGAATAAAACAGGACTAGGATGTGTGTATCACCCTCAATCACAAGAAATGGTTGAAAGAGTGAATGGAACCCTCAAAGCCAAGATTAATAAACTTTGTGCAGACACTAAACTGAACTGGGTTGATGCATTGCCTTTGGCATTGATGAACTATCACATGTAAACTAATAGGATTACAAATTTGACTCTTCATGAGATGTTTACGGGCTGGTCAATGCCTATGCCGTATTTGAGAGGCCCGTATGATGGGTGATAGGTCTATTTCTTAAAACCAATCAATAAAGAACAACAATCAGACCAAGACTGGTGTTTCAATACTTGCGAGGGAGAGAGCAGCTTTGAGATCTTTCAGAAAGGTTCTCTCTCTCAGAGTCTCTTCTCCCTCGTAGCCTTTTTATTGCATAAAACAACTCCCATAAGACAACTCCCATTGAAGGACATGAAAGGATTCATGTGTGCAATAATACAGATAAGCATTATGAGTGTGGGCCTCTCAATGGCCTTGATTTCTGTGATAGATGATTAATACTTGTGGTATGTGAATATTAAAAAATCAAAGGTAGCAGAAAAACAGAAACATATATCATTAGAAAAACACAAGGTTAATACCTGTAAATCTTAAACTTAATAAAGACAGAATAAAGGTGTAGTGATCTTCACACAGGGCACCAATTATGTAGTGATCCTCACACGGGGCACCAATTAATAGTACGCCTCACACAGGACACTAGAGGTGTTAGTGAGACTTGACCCCACGTCACTTCAAGTGTGTGTGTGTGTGTGTGTCAGATGACCTCTCCCTCCTTTTAACTCGGGGCACCAGCTGAGGAATTCCACCTCAACATTTGTTGGAATAAATCCAACATAAATCATAAATAATATGATAAGAAAAATTTGTAAAGTGGAGGGAGTAAATCACCTGGGGTATCTGAAGGATTTCGTGAGATTCGTGCTAACTTGTAGAGCCTTTTACTGTATTATCAACACAAGGAAGACACAATTGTAATAAAAGAGGATTTATTTACAAAAGACATACAAGAATAACTAACACACTACTAAATGATACTAAAGGGCTAAAGGATAGTAAGGTTGAGTGTAAAGAATGAAGAGAATGCAGGTAATTAAGGTATAAACTGAAATGAACTGAAAGAGTACACTAATGCCAAGGTCTCTAGAAAGAGGTTTGGTAAGTGATATTTACGTTCACGTGAGCAGTCCGATGGTGGCGATGTCTTCCACTGGTGAGGCTGGGCCTTGTTGCAGTGGCGAAGGAGTCTGAATCCGCTCAACAGCCTTGAACACTTAAGCTGTGGGATGCTAATCTCCTGGAGCACCAAAAGGGTCCTGATCTGGAACACCAGATGAGGCCCTGAAGCTGGTGCTGAAGGTCCTTGACGATCTGGAACACGCAGATGAAGGTACCTGGAAGTAAGGTTGCCCTCCTGGGCTTAACCTTGTGGCAGACGTTTGTGATTGCCTTTCTGGACAGCAGACTCTGAACGTGGTTTCTCTATTTCAGTCCTTGCGGGGAGACTCAGAACTGGTGTTGCTGTTATGCTTCCTAGCACAACAGCCAGAAAACTCAGAACGGGTGATCTGTTATGCTTCCTTCCTGGAAACTCAGAACGGGTGATCTGTTATGCTTCCTAGCACACAGGCTGGAAACTCAGAACGGGTGATCTGTTATGCTTCCTAGCACACAGGCTGGAAACTCAGAACGGGTGATCTGTTATGCTTCCTAGCACACAGGCTGGAAACTCAGAACCGGGTGATCTGTTATGCTTCCTAGCACACAGGCCAGAAAACTCAGAACGGGTGATCTTTTATGCTTCCTAGCACACAGGCCAGAAAACTCAGAACGGGTGATCTTTTATGCTTCCTAGCACACAGGCCAGAAAACTCAGAACAAAGAATTTGTGTTGAAAGAGTACTTTTATCCCCTTTCAGATAAGGAGGAGATTGCATTTTGGCGCTTGTCCGTTGCAGGGCTGTGATTGGCTGTTGATGTCAGAGAGGGCTCACTCATCCATCATCAGCTCACTCACTCATTAAAACTGTGTCTTCACTGTTTTACCTATGGAATTATCACTTCCCAAACCACTTTCAAAATACCTTTGGCTTTGTCCTGAATACAAAGAGTATAAACATGACAAAAATATATTAAACTATCATGCATGAATTCATTCATATGTGAATAGCATTTGTAAAACTTCCGTATTTAACACAAATGGCTATTACAAAGTATGTTCTCAAAGAGTACAGAATGAATATGTGATATGTCCAATATGTTTGTGTCCATTTTTATAAATTAAGGAATGTTGAGATGTGTCCTTTGTTTTAGCCAAAGCTGCCGCATGGCCGGTTAATTACCCTGAGGAGTTTTATGGCCAGGCTGGCCTGGATCTTTGGGTGAGGCTTTTAGTTTGATGATAAGGCTGCCCAGTAGTTGGTGTCTGGCAGTTTCTCTGGTAGCCTTATCTGATGACACTGGTCCTTAGTTTACATTAAAGAGGGACCCTGCTTGTAAAGTTGGGACCTGAAATGCCTTCTGGAGTGCTGTTCACTACAAAGGATAATACATTTTCTTGATTATATCTTCAACATTTCCCTCCTGTTTATCATTTATTCTTTGTTTTTATCAAAACTGTACCTTTATCTGTTGATACTTTCAGTACAGCTCATCATAATTAAAGAATTTCATGAGAAACCTTGCTACTCTGCAACATGTTTATAATGCCCATTTGTAGCTTTCTTCCCACCAGCCAGAGTTCATCATCAGTTTGATTATTTACCATGTATACTCATGTAAAAGTGGAGCTGATCATTTTTCTGACCATGGTAGTAATAAATGGAATCACACATGTCATGCATAAACAAATCAGTAATAAAACAGCGGCAATTGGTATAAGCATTTTTAGGAGCACATGCCACCATGTTCCTCCAAATAGCCACTGTAACAGTCCTTTTGTCGTCACTTGGTCTTCCTCCACGACATTTCGCAATGCTGTAAGGTTGGTTATGGCCTGCTCTATGATGTATCCGTCCTCGTCATTTTCCAGGATAAAAGTACAACATGACGCTCCCACTACCGCTTTTTTATACACCGCAGAGCGAAGCAGTAGGTTGGTACAAAACCATACGGCTCTGCATCTCCATCATTCGCAGTGCAGTAAGTTCTTCTTTGATGCCTTTCAATGCCGCTATGGTGGTGTTCACGAAGCTCTCAAATCGATATGTCATAGTCTCCATACGTAGCATCAATTTGGCAACACCGACCCAGGGAAAAAGGGCCAAAGCTACCTTTTGTCCATAGTTTGTGATCCGTGCCCCAAACAGAATCATGCTTCTTAAAGTTCTCCTCTCGTTTCCTTCGATGATGATGAGGTTTAGCTGAGATGACGTATAAATGATCTGAAGATATCATAGGGGCACACCGTCCCTGCCATCCAGTAGGCAGGTTAGTATAGACGCTTAGCCCGCACAGCCAGACGAAATTTGACTGAGGGGTGGTTCCCATAGCGTCCGGTACGGTGATATACGGTGCACACTTTGCTCTTCCTTTGGCTTCAAACTTATTAAGATGACCAGTTGCATTTTGAGTGCATGGTGAATATATGGCTCCACAATTGTAACCTGGAACTTTTCCTACTTTGATAGTTTTAGTCAGGAGCGGTACAGAGTTCTCGTAACATGTGAAATTCGTCTTGGGAGACACGTGAACTGGACCATATATCTTGCTGGTGGTGTTAATTTCTAAGGCCAGAAAATTCTTGAATGTTAAACTTGATGCATTCACAGTTAGTGGTAGTTTATTTTCCCAGAGACACGTTCAGCGGTGTCGGAGAGTATGCTGACACCAAACATTCTGGAAACAAGGTAGAAGGATCTTTCACAGGAACTGGCACCACATGTGGATTCGTGCTGGAGACGGGCATCTTTGAACACACATAACAGTTGCTGTAATTCCCGCTCTGAGACAGTTACTTTGCATACCGATACCATAAATTTATGTCATATGTATTCTTGTTTTTCTCCTCGAAGATGGTTCCCCAGAAACTGCCTTTTTCCTTTTTCGATTTACCGCTGTTCTCTTGCAATCTTGTCATTCTCACCAGAGAAACGAATAGAGTCAGGGTGAAAAGGGTCCCCATGGCGACCCGGAAACGTCGACCCGGCCTTCTCTGTTTTCTTGACTCCTAATAGAGTAGAGATCGTTGGTTTCTTCACTGACGTTGAGACAAACAGTCACTAAAAGACTGCCCCCCTTTGTAGTCAGACTTCCCCACTACTCTGCTGAGTCGTTCAGAGGAGGTTGTATCTTAACGTGGCTTTGATGGATCCACGAGGGTCTTTCTGCGATCTTAACCGCAGTCGGGGTAGTTATCAACACTTGGTAGGGGCCCTCCCACCGTGGGCTAGACCAGGTCTTCCTCTTTATTACTTTGATGAAAACGTAATCGCCTGGCTTAACAGCTGTATCCTGTAAAACAGAAGAAGAAGAAAAAGAATTGGGCAGCGTGTTTACTTGTCTCACTTCCCTTTCATTAAGGATTCTTTTTAAATAGTCACTGAGAGTGTGCTCTTCTTCTGCTTCTTGAACTGCGGATGGAAAATCAGGCATCTTAAACTGTCGGCCATAAATAATTTCAAAAGGTGTCAATCCTTTAGGTGTGGGTGTTATTCTCATATATAATTTAACCAAATCTAAACCCTCAGGCCATGGTCTCTTAGTCTCTGCCATACATTTCTTTAATCTATTTTTTATAGTGCCATTTGTTCTCTCTACTAACCCCGCACTCTGAGGATGATAAGCACAGTGGTTCTTTAATGTCATTACCAGATTCTCAGCCATTTTACTAACAACCTCATTTACAAAGTGCGGACCATTGTCACTGTATATCTTTTCAGGCACTCCATGATTTGGAATAATATTCTTATATATTGCTTTTGCAACTGTTATTGCGTCAGCCTTTGCTGAGGGTACTATTTCTACCCATCTTGAAAATACGTCTACTAGCACTAGACAGTAATGATACGGTCCACTTTGACTTAATTCAATAAAGTCCATACAGAGGTGTTGAAATGGGTATTGTGGTTCTGGAAACTGGCCTCTCTTCGGTCTCAAATTTCCCTGTGCATTATGTTTTATGCATACTATACATGCCTTACAAAATTTTTTTGAGTATAAATTGAAACCATAAGCTTTAAAATATTTCTCTATTATGTTTACCATCCCTCCTGTTGAGACATGGCATGGCCCATGGCTCAATATTGCTGCTGCTTTAAATAAAGCTTTTGGTAGTATAGGTTTGTTTTCTACACACATTAAATCTTCATTGTTTCTAACAGCCCCTTGTGTTACCCAGTATTGCTGTTCTTTCTGTGGCGCTGCTTTCTGCATGTCCCTAAGGACCGTGTGATCTAATACTGATGTGTGTGTGAAAGTCTGTGCTGTGCCATAAAGTCCTGTGGCTGCTTGCTTTGCTGCATCATCTGCTCTACGGTTTCCTACTGTAACAATGTCTGTGCCTTTAGTGTGAGCTGCACACTTGCATATTGCTAGTTTTGAGGGTAACAGAACAGCTTGTAAGAGTTTTTTTAGTAAAGTTGCATGAGTAACTGGTTTCCTTGTTGAGGTTTTCATACCTCGTCTATCCCATTGTTTAGCAAAACAAAAAAAACAAAAAAAAATGTGGAGAAAGCATACTGACTGTCAGTATAAACTGTAACTCTAGTAAGGGCCACTATTTCAGCTGCTTGTGCAGAATACGTATGTGGCAATTGTTTTGCCTCTATTATCTCCTGTGAGCTAACTACAGCATATCCGGTCATAGTTTGACCGTTTGGTGCCTGGAACCGTCTACAAACCATAAACTTCCATGTTGCAAAGGCTTATCAGTTAAGTCTGGTTGTGGAAGTACTAACTTATCAGTTAACTCCACACAACTGTGTGGCTCTCCTTCAGTGTCGTTAGGGAGAAATGTGGAAGGATTTAGTACATTACACCTTTGAATAGTTATATGTGGTTGTGATAATAGTATAGTCATACATGATAAATGTTTTGCAGGGGACAAAAAGGATAGTTTTGTTTGTAACAAAAGAATATCAACTGCATGTGAAACTAGTAAAACTAATTTGTGAAACAATTCTATTTCTGCCGACGCTTAAACAGCCATTGCTGCGGCACACACGGCCTGTACGAGGTCTAACTTTTTAGAGTAAAAAGTTACAGGTCTCCATTTAGTGCCATGTTTTTGTGAGAGGACTGATGTCATAAATCCTTCCCTGCAATCTACTATCTGTTGGAAAGGCTTATCATAATCTGGCAGAGCTAAAACAGAGGAGGATACAAGTTCTTGTTTAATTGCTACAAAAGCTCTTTCAGCTGCTTCATTCCATTTTATCTGGTCTGTTAAGGTCATAGCGTTCCCATAAATAACATCTAACAAAGGTTGAGTTTTCTGAGCATAACTAGGGATCCATGCCCTACAATAATTACATAACCCCAGAAAAGACATCATGTGTCTTTTAGTTACAGGTTTTGGTGCATCTAAAATAGCCTGTTTTCTCTGTGCCTGTATAAATTTCCCCTCAGCCGTAAGTCTGTGTCCTAAGTATTGAACTTCTTTTTTTTTTTTCACCCACTGCAGTTTTTGTTTCTTAACTTTATTCCCTGTTTTTGCTAAATATTGCAGCAAAGCTATGGAGTCTGTTCTGCATTTCTGTTCTGTGTCAGAGGCCACTTAGATCATGGGGAAAGTTTCAGCACCCTCTACTGAAAAACTCCTTTCCATTTTTTTTTCCTTTTAAGGATCGTGTGGGGTAGGGGGACCTGTCCATACTGCTTGATGTTTTTAGGGCCTTGCTCAATGTCTCACGGGCTTCTGCATAGGGTGGGGGATTAGGGGGCTATCTGGAGCTTGTATATTCTCTTGGCCTTGGTTACTATCATTATTTACTCTGGCAACCGGCCCTGTTTCATTATCTTCCTTCCTACACACTGCCATTATCTCTTCCTCAGTTCGTTTCTTTTTCTCTCTTTTTTTTTCTGTTTGTAACCCATATTTTTAGTCTTGTAATTTTTTATAAATGTTTCAATCTCTTCACATACTGATACATCAAAAGTGCCTTCTTCATGTTATTTATTTAATAAACTTCTAGTTCTTTTAGTCCATTTTCTGAATATCTTCTCAATTAGTTCTCTGCTAACTGGGTATCTAGATTTATTCTTTCTATTAGTTTTTCCAACATGTTTAGAGTTTCTCATCTTATTATACTTTATTCTCAATTCACTGTCTCTTTACTTTTATTTATACTGCTTATACTGTTAAAAATATTTCATTATTAAACATATATTACTAACCACTTCTCATACGAGACTTATCCAATAATCACAAAAACCACTGCTCCTTAAAGCTATAGAGCAAATTTGTCTCTTCTCTTCTTATCAAGCCTCACACACACACACAGCCGCACATCTGTTTCTCTCAGACTCTCTTTTGTTTGCGCAAACACCTACCACACTTACTTTCTCACACACTCTTCTTTTCAACACATAAACAACACACTCAACCTTGAGCAACTTCTCTCTCACACACACACACTTCTTATTGAGATCTGGAATCTTCTTTGTATTTCACAAAAACAATTGACTATCTCATTTAACTTAGTTCAATTTGGAGAAGTTTACTGAAGTGCTCATACCACCACAGGCTCACCTTCAGGCATATCACACAAACCATTACTATAATAAAAGCAAATATGCTTACGTTATAATGGCGCGCCAGTTTGTGTGACAGCCTTCTTGTCAACCCATAGCAGATTCACCCTCCAACCTTTTTCCAATCACATTACACTCTGTCTGAGCAACCCATCAGTTTTACTCACTCTTTCACTGCAACTTTCATTAACACAGGAGAAAAGCAGTATTGACAGGGATTTTCACCCCCTGCAATTTCCTTATACTTTATCTGTTTCACATTTATTGCTATCCTCAAGGCCCACTTAACAATAAACACAGATCATACAAATACACAACTTAACATTTGTTGATACACTTCCTCTACACAACAAATAACCTAACGAGTTTGCACTGTCTCATCAGTTTGTTTTTCTGATGAAGGCAACCCTCGCCAGAACCAATGCCTTACTTCTTACATGACTTTAGCCTAGGATTCTTCTCAGCGCTTTTTTTTTTTCTAACTAAACTATATATTTCTAAAAATATAAAAATCTGAACCTTCTGTTCTCCTTAAGACCAAATCAACAGAAAACACAGATTAATACATGCATGCATTTAGTTCTTTTGGAATCAAAACCTCTTTTACTTTTACATTTTCTTGTCCTAACTTTCCCATGTATTTCACATCTCCTGCCAGTTCTTCCTGGTCTTTACTACAACAACAATTTCCCATAATTACAAATGATTATTAAACTACCAAAAATAAAAATAAAATAAAAAAAGAAATAAAAAATAAAGAATAAAAAGTAAAATTTCAGAGGATCAGCACGCCTACTTCAACAGACCATATATTTATGTCACTGTTAGGTATCCTCTGTGCTGCTGCTTCACTATGCTAAACTTAACATTCACACAATTCACACTCACACAAGGCCTTTTGGTAAATGCCCCTGGCTCTTTACCTGGTAAATGCCCCTGGCTCTTTACCTATCTAGCTAGATCAACAATTGGTAAATCCCCTGGATTTACTTCTGGTAAATGCCCCTGGCTCTTTACCCATCTAGACAATTAGTAAATACCCCTGGATTTACTTCTGGTAAATGCCCCTGGCTCTTTACCCATCTAGACAATGGGTTTAAATCAACTCACCCAGTGCACTGCGTCTGATTCTTGTCCTGCTTCGGATTCCGTTAACCCGAGACCATCAGCCGGGGAAACCTAAAGCCGGCCTGGCGAGGAATTTTCACCACCCAGGGCTTTTGACGAATTCCTAAAAGAATCCGGCCGTCGACGGGCTTCGGCGAGTCTCCCCCACTGCTGATCTTCGGTTATGTTGGAATCCGGCTCGAAGGACCAAAATGATAGGTCTATTTCTTAAAACCTCTATCAATAAAGAACAACAATCAGACCAAGACTGGTGTTTCAATACTCGCGAGGAAGAGAGCAGCTTTGAGATCTTTCAGAAAGGTTCTCCATCACTCTCTCTCAGAGTCTCTTCTCCCTCGTAGCCTTTTTATTGCATAAAACAACTCCCATAAGACAACTCCCATTGAAGGACATGAAAGGATTCATGTGTGCAATAATACAGATAAGCATTATGAGTGTGGGCCTCTCAATGGCCTTGATTTCTGTGATAGATGATTAATACTTGTGGTATGTGAATATTAAAAAATCAAACGTAGCAGAAAAACAGAAACATATATCATTAGAAAAACACAAGGTTAATACCTGTAAATCTTAAACTTAATAAAGACAGAATAAAGGATAATACATTTTCTTGATTATATCTTCAACAATGGGCCTCCTCTGGCACAATTGTAAGGTGTACTGAGAAATTATATGAGACAACTAACTGCTATACATGAGACTATGCATTCACAGGAACAAAGACGAGCACCGAGAGAGGATGAGGAAGCACCGTGTCCAGTAGTTCCCGGAAACCGTGTGTATCTCAGAGTCTTCCGGAGGAGGTGGAATGAGCTTCGGAAGGAAAGGACCATATACGGTTGTAAGAGCAACACCAACAGCTGTACAAATTGAAGAGAGTACCAAGTGGTATCACTGACATCGCTGGATTCAACCATGAGACAACAAATGCAGATAACGTACAGACTGATTCAAGAGACAATAAGAGACAATGGGAGGCAGGCCTAGACAGACACAAAGAAAAAAGATCTTCCTTTACAAGACTCTCCTGCAACGGGTGAACAGGATCGAATCACGTTAAAGATAGGACGTCCAGTCCACACCCCCATCAACAGAATTCCAAACAATTGCCTTCTCTGATGTGGTATGGACACTCTGATCCTGAGCTGTGTTTCGATGAGCCACTGCATGATGAGAGACTGTTGAATACAGCAAGATATAATGAATGGTATAAATGGGCACAATTCACAGTGAGTCAAGTAAAACTGAACAATTGTGTATTCTGTACATTCTCACCTTTGAGTAAAGTGACTGTTGTCCCTAATCCGTATACCTATAGGCACTGTGCAAAACATTATGCAAAATATTGTGATGTAGAATCACAATAGAAGATGTGAATGTACCATTTTGTCCAGCAGAATGGTACATTGTCAATAGATAAAGCTGAGGCACCTGAGGCATATGAAATAGATTACTCATTAGGATATGAATGTTTTGAAGATTTCAATATGAAAGGAAACAAGGTGGGAAAACTTTTAGGTAATTGTACTACTATATGGTATCTTAATGAACAAATGTATGATCATGAAATTGATAGACATGCTTGCTACTGTGGGTATAACAGACGATTTAACGATTTAACAACCAAAAATGAATGTGAAAATCAAACACTACAATTCCCATTAATAGACACATATAAGGAGCAACTCACTCCAATAGCTGATTATTTTTGGTTGTGTGGGGATAAAAAAATTAAACTCTGTTCCCCCATAAAGTTGAAGTGGATGAAATGCAAGAGTAAAATTTATACAAAAAGTTATTATGTTTTCATGGACCCAGACAAGTTTGAGAGAAATACTCCCATACAGGCCAGTCGCGACAAGGCAAGCAAACCAAGCAATTGCTTGGGGCCCCGAGCTGGCCTGGTGCCCCCAAGACAACGACAGGTTAAGAATAAAATGCAACGACAAACTGTGTGGTACCCTCACAGAAGGGCACTAAATCTCTCTCTCGTTCCTTCTCCTTCTCTGTCCCCAGCTTATGGAATAATCTCCCTAACGCAATCCGTTCTGCCACATCCCTCACCTCCTTTAAGAAACAACTAAAAACACACCTCTTCCACGAACACCTGACATCATAATACAAAAAAAAAACCCCTCTCTTCTTTCCTCTACAGGTACTTACTTATCTAGCACTGCAAAACATTGTAAACTTAGCAAAGCACTTCTTAGTACTATTGTTGCCGCTTCTGATGTATCGCTTCATTGTCTCCTACTATTGTAAATCGCTTTGGATAAAAGCGTCAGCTAAATGCCTAAATGTAAATGTAAATGTGTGAGCGCCCCTTTGATAGTCAATGCAGTAAAGTGCAATGACATTGTTATCGGGATCCCCCTCAAGGGGACCCCTCTTAGTAGTTGCTGACAGCAGCCAGCCAACCACGTGATCTCTGCTGCTGCTGTGTGTTTTTAAGTATGTTGGATTTAGTTATTGTGCACTTTTTTAATGTATATTTGATTTTATGGTACAGTGGTGTTGTTTGCAAATGTTCAATTGTTGAAAATGTTCAAATTTTATGCACAGTATATGCAACAGCAGTATTTGCACTGTAAACATTTTTTATTTCACGAGTTCGCCTTTACAGATAATAAGCAAGCGTAATAGTTTATGCGTATTTGGCGTGCTGTCTGGGGGAGGGCCCCGAGCTCGGCAGTTCTTCACTTAACCCGAGCCCCCTGTCCGGGAGGGTCTGAAGCCTCGTGCTTGCCCGAACCCAGAGCCGCTGCCCCCCACGGAAGGTAACATTGAGGCGGGGGAGGCGAGGGTGGAGGAGGGATGCCGAAACGCTAGAGAGAATGAAGGTAAGGCTGCTCGATTATTTTATAGAGGTTCTCTCTCGCGCTGATAGGGCAGACGCTGTGATTACTTATGATGAATTGGCTGGTTCAATTATCTGTGCGTGCTCCTCCAGAAATTAGTTAATCAAACTTCACTTCACGAGTTCGCCTTTACAGATAATAAGCAAGCGTAATAGTTATGCGTATTTGGCATGCTGTCCGGGGGAGGGCCCCGAGCTCAGCAGTTCTTCCCAAACCCGGAGCGCTCCCCCCTTGTCCGGGGAGGGCTCCGAGCTCGGTACTTGCCCGAACCCAGAGCGCTGCCCCCCAAAAAGCAATAAGTGCAGGACAGCAGCCAGAGCGGGGCAAAGTGGCCCCCCAAAACTGCAGGGCATGATGTGCTATAAGAGCTACGGCTGGCGTCGCTTAGAGAGTAGATGCTACGGCGGAGAGAGCGCGTGTGCCGCTGCGGCGGTAAGATAACGGAAGAGGCTCCTGCGGGAGCGTGCACTGCTGCGGCAGTATAGAATAATGAAGAGGTTCTGCGCGGAGCCGCACTGCTGCGCAGTATAGAATAACGAAGAGGTTCCTGCGGGAGCCGCACTGCCGCGCAGTATAGAATAACGAAGAGGTCCTGCGTGGAGCGTGCACTGCTGCGGCAGTATAGAATAACGGAAGAGGCTCCTGCATGAGCGCGCACCGCGCGCAGTAGAATAATGGAAAAACTCCTGGGTGGAGCGCACTGCTGCAGCAGTATAGAATAACGGAAAAGGCTCTGCGGGAGCCGCACTGCCGCGCAGTATAGAATAACGGAAGAGGCTCCTGCTGGAGCCGCACTGCCGCGCAGTAGAATAATGGAAAAACTCCTGTGGGAGTGTGCACTGCTGTGGCAGTAGAATAATGGAAAAGCCCTGCGCTGGAGCTGCACTGCTGCGCAGTATAGAATAACGGAAGAGGCTCCTGCGGAGCGCGCACTGCCGCGGCAGTAGAATAATGGAAAAGTTCTGGCGGGAGCCGCACTGCCGCGCAGTAGAATAATGGAAAAGCTCTATGGAGCGTGTACTGCTGGTGCTAGGGGGGGTCGCCAATTAGGGTTCGGTGGGCTTCTTTAATGAGGGAGCAGTCCGAACGAATATAGCTTTTAAAAGCCTCTGACGACCAGCGGCCGAGCGCCTGGATCTGATGCTGGGAGAGGCCCTTTTGGGCTGCTGTGGTTGCCGCTACCTATGCGTAAAATGAATGGCTGGAAAAGTTATCGGCTGGGGTGCCGGATAGGCGCAGAACGAACTTGAGATGTTTTTGAAACCAAAAGCGAGTAACGGGTCGGTTGGTGTCGTCGGTGAAAAGGGGGTCGGATGGGAGTGTAATCTGGGATTTCCTGAGCTGGATGTAGGCTAGGAGGGTTTGATATGGGAGTATGGGTGTTGGGAGGTTAAAAATGTAGATGAAGTGCCCTTTCTTCATCTGGTCCGTCTTACTTTGTTTAATAAAGTAGGAGACGGTTTCGTCGTCTAGAGCGGCCAAATCAGATATCGTGGGGTGGATGTTTGGATTAAAACTCGATGTGATAGTGAGCTCAGAGCATCTGAGAAAACCGAAAAAAACCAAGATAAACATGGCATCGAGCGTGCGGGCGGTATGGGTGGAATGGTAGCCTCTGCGGAGAGTAGAGATGCATTTAGTGAGTAATTTTAAGGTTATGGGTTGGCGGGTGTCTGGGATTGGTCCTTTTGGATGCCTTTGATGAGGAGGGAGGTCTGGGAATTGGCTATGTGAGGCGAGGCTGAGCCGTATATGAGTTTGTGGAAAAACTGAACTCCGCTTAAATAGGCCTTAAAAGAGCTAACTTGAAGATTTTTATTAATGTTGAGATGCGAGATGAATGATGTGATGGCGAGTAGGGAAAAGTCAGGGAATGGCAGGTTGTGGATGGTGTGAAACGCTTTAAAGCAGTTCCATGCAGTCAGATAAGAATGGAGGGTCCTGGGGGAGACGGCGCGTAGGATCAATTTAACGGAGGCTTCGAGAAGGGGCTTAAGGGGATGGTTTATGGGAATATCAGCTCTGAATAGGGAGGTACTGGGGTCGGGATCGGCTCCGCCTCTGGTGCCAACAGCCTAAATTTCTGAAAGGCAAAGCGAGAGAGAGAGTCAGCGATTTGGTTTTTAGAACCAGGAATGTGTTTGGCAGTTAAAATTAAGCGTCGTAGCAGCGGCATTAATGCGGGTGAATGAGATCGTCCTTTATTAACGCAGTGCACGATGGCCTCATTGCCGCAAAAAATTAAAATGCTAGAGGCAGACCACTCTTTACCCCACAAGCGGGCTGCGACGACTAATGGATAGAGCTCGAATAGGGCTGAAGATTGTGGCTGCGGCAGATTCAGCATCTGCGGGGGCCACGTAGATGCGAACCAGCGTCCTTGATAAAATCCTCCAAAGCGTCGGCAAATCAAGCAACCATGACAAATTTGGAGAGCGACGATGAAGGTCTTATTCACAGAAAAAGAAGATCACCAGCATGTATATGTGTTGCATACAAATGTTCAAAAGGCATTTATTGGGGTTTAGTGAGATAATACCACCTAAGTATTTTTTAAGATCAAATGTTTTTGTCCCATTGTGTGTTAATGCATTGTGTGTATTACTCCCTTTGTCTACATTCTGTACCATGTAAGGTAGTGTAAAGTGTAGAAGTTCAACTTCATGGATTCATTTACATTATATTTCTTGTAGCGAAACTAGGACGGTGTTATTTAAAACACTGTTCTGTTTCAGGGAATAATTTTTTGTGGCTCAATGGAAATACTTACAGATAAAGATTATTAACTTTACGTATTTTGCAGCATTACCTGGTGCAGTAAAAGTAACAACGGTGGCCTCTAGAGCACTCGTCTGCCAAGTGTTTAACCAATTGTGTACTAACTTTTAATGAACGCGTTATTCTTCTGGCCTTGACGAATAACGGTCCGTGCCCAATACAGCAATACTACAGAGCCGGTAACAGTATCGCACAGTTTAAGGTATGTGTTATGAGCATTAAGCAGAGACAATCATGGGTGAATACAAATGAATATTTATTGACTAAGCTACTGAAATACAGTATCGATTACCTAACATAAAACACATACACATTCACACGTATACAAGAGAAAGCATAGAAAAATCAGAGAAAGAGTAAAGAGTGGCACATGAAATCAGCAGAACACTTCTGGACAAACCACTGGGTTTTCTCTACAAAAGTTCACCTTTGTAGCAAAGGGGCATGGCTTAAGCGCTGTTGAATGGTGATGAATAGGATACTTGCATTGCACGGTTGCGTCGACAAGAATCCTGGTGTGCGGAGAGAGTGTCCCGGTGGATTCGCGGAGTCTGTTCGGAGAGCAAAGTTTCGCGAGAAGTGTCGAAAGTCTGCCGAAGTAAGATTGCTGGAAAGTCTGTCCTGAAGAAAGGGCAGGTCCCACGAAGTTTGGATCGATTCCAAGATTGTGAGCGAAGAGTTATCTGCTGCATGTCGGTCTTAAAGACACAGCTGCCACGGGGCAGTTGGTGCGTGGGAGAAAGTTTCTTTGTTTCTCCCCATGACTTTGATTTACACAGGTATGGCAGTATGTCCTGTTTGCACCGAACACATAAACTTATTGTAAAGTGAGTATGATGCACGCCATGACTATGTACTGTGCATCATCATTAAGGAAATAATTTGTGGATCATTTTGATACCACACACATGAGAGAGGTGAAGTAGGAACACTGGTTATTCATTCATCTGCCATGAAATAACAGTAACTTCAACAGTAATGAAATACATGCACTAACTATGGTAGGGCATTAAGTGACAATGGAGGAAATACACACACACACACACATATATATATATATATATATATATACATATATATATATATATATATATATATATATATATATATATATATATATATATATATATACAAATTGGGCAATTTAGTCCTGCTCATCCTAGTCTCTTTGAGATGTTTGGAATGTTCCTCTTTAGTTCTCTCTGCAAATCTCCAGAGGGGCTTGGAGAATCTCAGGGAGTTGAGCTGGGGGTCACTCTCTCTGGGGAAGGCCAGAGAGGTGCCATAACTGTCCTACTGAGTTAAGTAACAACTGGCAGGTTATCACTTAACTCAGACTCTCTGGAGCCAAAAGAGGTTCTGTTGTGTTTGTTGTCTAATTTTATGATCCCTTAAAGAAATCCAACATTTGGCCCGGCCAAGTCTCTACATTCTGTTTTTTTACAAGATTATGATGATGATGATGGTGTCCCACCAAAAATGTCCCGAATTTCAAGCAGACCCACATGTGAGTTATTGTTTTGATGAACTTTTCCACGGCACAATGTGACCTACCAAAGACATGCATCGCAACTTTTACGTCCAAAGGGGGGAAGATATGGTTCCTAGGATTCCTAGGATGAGAACTAGAGCAGATATATGATAAGGAAAGAGCACACACACACATAGAATAAAGAGCACAGAGGTACTAGGAACAAAATAGGTACCAAACAACACCCATCCTAGGCACGTAGAAGAGTACTAACACGCTGATGTTAACATGTTGATATATGCAGATATATGTATATTATATAACACTGTTTAAAACACTAATCCAGGGTTGCCTTGCCACCATTATGTCATAAGAACAGAGAAATAAGAAACTATGGGGGCAGTTCTAAAAAGGAATAGTCCAATGAGAAAAGATAATGGTAGAAGACCAAGAAAGGCTAAAGAGAAGGTAAATCATTTGTCAAGAAGAAATGGAATAAAGTGAGGAGTCAGAGACTGTAAGAGCAGATGCTCTTGGATGTTCATTGACATCTCAGTTTTTGGTTCGAGCAATAAAATTTGACTTTTGGCACCTGGAACCTTCTTCTCTTAGAGATTTTTTTGTGGTCCTTATCCATATAGAAGACCAGAGCCTCTTCTCAGATTAGAAACGGAACATTATGAGCATGCTATGGAGTCAAGGGTGTTAAAGGGCCATCAGAATTGGTGCTATTAGAAAAGTTTCAAATGATTAACAGTTTTGTCCCAGAATACCAGCATAGTGTTTGTCTGGGTGTCACTTGACAACTGGCAACTCTTTGGCTGGATTCTACCAATCACAACAAAGAGTGATACAAAAACAGACATAATTGACAGAGAACTGCTATAAAACCTCCTGTAGAGACAACCAGAAAACTAGGTCAATACAAGACAGGAAATATTGGAAAATATCAGAATGACGGTCATTCAGAATGACATATGTCCTTGTTCAAATAGTAAAGACATTCCTTAGGTGGAAAAGCCTGAAAAAAGGGTGGAAAAATGCTTAGTCAATACAGACAATAAACTAAACGACATCTTCTCCCAACTTCAAAATAATAATTCCATGAGTTGTAAAGGATATGTGAAATATAAGATATTTCACGAAGTCTTTCTGTCTTTACAGATAAAAAGCCGATTTGAATGTAATAGTTATGCGATTTGCCGTGCTGTCCAGGAGTTTGGGAGGGGAGGGCCCCGAAGCCGGCAGTTCTTCCCGAACCGGAGCCCTCCTGTCTGGCTTGCCTGAACCCAGAGCGCAGCCCCCAAAAAGCAATAAGTTGTTTAGGACAGCAGCCAAAGCGGGGCATAGTGGCCCCCCAAACCTGCAGGGCATGATGTGTCATAAAGCTTGTGGATGCTGCCGCCATTTAGGAGTTGATGCTGCGGGAACGATGCTGCAGCCGCAGTAAAGTAACGAGAGGCTCCTCCTGAGAGAGTGCACTGCCGCTGCAGTAAAGTAACGAGAGGCTTCCGCGGAGTTCTTAAGAATCTTTAAATGCACTGCTGCGGCAGTAAAGTAACGAGAGAGGCTTCCTGGCGGAGCGTGCACTGCTACGCGGCAGTAAAGTAACGAGAGGTTCCTGCGGGAGCATGCACTGCTGCGCAGTAAAATAACGGAAAAGGTTCCTGCAGGAACGTGCTGCGCTTGCCAGCGGTAGAAGATTAACGGGAGAGGTTCCTGCGGAGCGCAGCACTGCTGCGGCAGTTAAATAACGGAAGAGGAACGAGGTTCCTGCGCGGAACGCGCGCTGCAAGCGGTAGAAGATTAACGGAGAGGTTCCTGCTCAAAGGGAGCTGGGTAGCACTGCTTTCGCAGCAGGTAAATAACGGAAGAGTCTCCTGCATTGGAAGCGTGTATTGCCGCGGTAGTAAAATAACGGAAGCGGTTCCTGCGGGAACGTGCACTGCTGCGGTAGTAGATTAACGGGAGAGGCTCCTGCGGGGGCATGCACTGCTGGTGCTAGGGGGGTTGCCGATTAGGGTTCGGTGGGCTTCTTTAATGAGGGATAAAGCTCGAATAGGGCTGAGGATTGTGGCTGCGGCAGATTCAGCATCTGCGGGGGCCGCGTAGATGTGAACCAGCGACCTTGATAAAATCCTCCAAAGCCGACGGAGGGGGCGGCATCGGTAAACAGTTGGATATCGACGGGGGAAGAAATCAAGTTTTTGTAAAAGAACGACAAGCCGTTCCATTGTCTAAGGAATGATATCCATAAACCAAGCTCGTTGCGGCACGAGTCGTTTAGTGTTATCCCGTCCTCCAGTGCGAGGGCGGAGGACGCAAGGACGAGAAGATGGGAGATAAAAGGACGGCCCTGTGGGATGATGCGCATCGCTAAGTTTAAATGACCGAGAACGGATAGCAGCTCGCGTTTGGAGCAGCTTGAGCTTTCGATAAGAGAGCAGGCGACCAGAATCGTTCTGTCAATTTTTTCCTTGGGTAAGGAAGCCTGGAATTTTTGCGAATCGAAGTTAATACCCAAAAATTCGATAGAAGTGCTTGGGCCCATAGTTTTATCCTGGGCGAGAGGGATCCCGAGTTCGGAGAAAACTCTCTGGGTTATTGAGAGGTGCGCGGCTGGTACGGCATCGGGAGGCTGAGATGATTAAAAAAATCATCCAGAAGGTGGATTAAATAGGGGATAGCGTAGTTATTAGAGAGAATCCATCAGATTGCTTCTTGCAATGTCAAAAATTTTTGGGCTGCTTTTGCAGCCGAAAGTTAGACGGACGGAGAAGTAAAATTTGTCATGCCAGTATATGCCGAATAAATGCCAAAAATCGGGGTGAATAGGCATCACTTTAAAGGCAGAGGTGATGTCGACTTTGGCCAGCCAGGCGCCGCGGCCGGCGTTCTTGATCAATGTCATGGCATGGTCAATGTCGTGGTAAGTGAGGGAGAGTAAGTGAGGGTAAGTTTAGATGCGGCTGGGAAGTTCAGGACATAGCTAGTAGATTTAGGCTGGGAACAAGGGGAAAGGATGAATTAACTAAGGGGACACTGGTTCCACTGGGCGACGCGGATGGCGCATTTGGCTGAAAACAGCCTATGGTAGGTGTAGAAGTGAAGATAAAGCGAGCTCGGCGATTATCGCGAGGTAATCCCCGAGCTCGCATTGCCTGTGTGGAAAGGCAGTGCAAATTACACTTGAAAAGCGAGAAAATGCTATGGTGAATTCTGGGAAAGTTAAAACTCGGGACTGGTCTTGAGCAGTGCGCTTAAGGGTGAAGGAAAAGTCGCCGCAGTCGACACTCGATTATTTTATAGAGGTTCTCTCTCGCGCTGATAGGGCAGACGCTGTGATTACTTATGATGAATTGGCCGGTTCAATTATCTGTGCAGGAGAAGTGAAAGTATTGTTACCTAGAGTAAAGCGATTCTATCAAAAAGATCCTAATGTATATTTGGATTCGATTGGACAACCTAGAGGTATCCCGAATGAATTTAAAGTTAGGGATGAAATAAAAATCTGGATTTAAATCTATATTTATTTGGATAACGCCCAACAAAAATGCAAAATGGATAATTTATCTGTTCTATTTATCTGTTTATCTGTTAAGATTTAGTAATTATACTGATGATGTTCTAGGCCAGGGGTCGCCAACTGGCGGACCCCGGTCCGAATCCGGACCGCGAGATGCGTTCATCCGGACCGCAAAGCCTTTTGACACAATTAAATAAATAAACGGCAAACGCTATTTAACGTTATTATAAAATCCAATTTATATCAGGCACATAAAGTCAGCTCAGTAGCGCTATTTGGGTCCTACATCGACACAGGTTTCGAGTGCGGCGGCGTGAACAGTCACAGACAGACGTGCAGTGAAGAGAGCAGAGAGCGGCGCACACCAATACAACTTTCGATGACTGAAAAACAATGGCATTCTCAAAAATTAGGAAAGTTGAGGCTGAAAACCAAGTTTTTCCGAGATGAATGGGTGGAAAAATAGGGATGCTGAACTTCTCTTCAACCATGTATTCAGGTACTTTGGTTTACCTGAAGATATTGTCTCAGATCGAGGTCCTCAGTTTATCTCTCGTGTGTGGAAGGCATTCTTTTCTCTCCTTGGTGTGACCATCAGTCTGTCATCTGGGTACCACCCTCAATCGAACGGGCAGACGGAGAGAAAGGTTCAAGAGATCAGCCGATACCTGCGTACCTTCTGCCATGATCATCAAGAGTCCTGGAGCCAGTACCTCGGCTGGGCCGAATACGCCCAAAACTCTCTGATCCAGCCTTCCACCGGCTTCACCCCTTTCCAGTGCGTCCTTGGGTATCAGCCTCCCATGTTCCCCTGGTCTGGAGAACCCTCAGACGCCCCAGCCGCTGATTACTGGTTCCGGCAGAGAGAGAGTCTGGCACTCAGCCCACCACCACCATCTATAACGCGTGCTTTGAGTCGACGAGAGACTGACAGCCAACCGTCGCCGCTCCAAGGCACCTGCATATCAACCCGGACAGAAGGTTTGGCTGTCAACCAGGGACATCCGTCTGCGTCTACCTTGCCGTAAGCTGAGACCCCGCTTTATTGGCCCATTTACCATCGTGGAGCCGATCAACCCTACAGACCTACAGACTCCAGTTACCCCCAGAGTATTGCATACACCCCACTTTCCATGTATCACTCCTAAAACCTCACCATCCCTCTGTTCTTTCTTCCACAGAGCCTGGCGTGGAACCCCCTCTCCTTCTGGTGCTAGAGGAAGGAACAGTGTATGCGGTTAAGGAAATCCTGGACTCCCGACGCCGTGGTGGACAGCTGGAGTACTTGGTCGACTGGGAGGGCTACGGACCCGAAGAGAGGTCATGGGTCAGTCGTCACGACATCCTCGATCCCAGCCTGCTACAGACCTTCCATGCCGAACACCCCAACAAGCCGGCGCCAAGAGGTAGAGGACGACCACCACGACGTCGGGGAGGGGGGTACTGTCACGGACACGCCAGGCTCACAGCTCACCCAATCACAGCGCTCACCCTCTCCTGAATTCTAATCACCGCCACCTGATTCTCATCATCACCTCAGAATAAAAAACACTCACCCACCACCAGTCACCGTCCAGTCTCAACTTCGATACACGGACTTACTTACCGGCATTCTTGGCTCCTGTGATCCCGATACTCCCTCGTTGTTTCTCCAGTGTGGTTGCTGTGATTCATCTTCCTACGATTCTTCGTCTCCTGAGTTCCTACGTTCTCCTGAGTTTTACAAGGACAGTATTACTTTCAGTTGTTTCCTTGCTAACGAAGTGTTGAGTTTATTCATCGTTTGTGTTAATAAATTACCGTCTCTGACAGCTGCTGACTCCGTCCCTTCTGTCCCGTAACATGGCTGGCTAAAATAAGTATAATGTGTTGAATTGCATTAGTTGTTTTTGCTCTCTTGTTTTGTTGTGTGATTCCTGTTCTCAGGTCCAGGATGACCAAAGCTGCAGCCACACAAATGATTCTTCAAGCACAAATCCACACACCTCAAAATAATCTTGTTCATATGCTTAATTCAACTGTTGTTAATGATCCAGATAGTTATGCTTATGAGTCTAATCACTTTAAACCTTAAAAGGGTTGCCACTGCTTTTCTTTGTCTTTTCACAATGGTTATGCACAGTTTGCGTAAAATTGTATTTTTGTTATTTTCTTTTAAGATTGCATCATAGTAAGCCTTTGAAGTTTGAATAGGCAGTTATTTAGACATTACTATGTTTATTGTTTTGGCAATAAAACCCTTACAGTTATATCTTATGCTCTCTGATATTATGTTTATTGCTTTAACATGAACTGAGAATAAGAAAAAGGTATACCTTGACCCAGATGACCTCACCAGATAGCGCCCCAGGTGCCGTGTTCCTGTGGGTTCCTCTGGCAACGTTGGAGGTCACCCCTTCAGCACCATCACACTATATAAAGATGCATTTTTTGAAAATTGTATTATTCATTTATGTGTGGGACTTTTATGTGCCAGAGGGTGGAATATATGGTATATTTTTATGATATATGCATATGGTTATATGGAATATTTTATATGCACATGGTATATTTGTATTGCACAAATAGAATGATATCCTAAATGAGCACTAGAGCACATATATGGCATGAAAAGAGCACACACATACAGAATAACACCACTGGTTACGTAGGTACCAGGCACGAACACAGAAGACGGCACGTACTGCATGTATTGCACCTAATGTTAATATGATGATAAATGTAGATATATGCATATGGTATAACACTGAATCCAGGGTTGCCTTGCCACCATTATACTATAAGAATTAAAAGATTAAAAGATTATTATCTTTTCTTATTGGACTATTCCTTTTTAGGCCTGCCCCCACTGGTTTCATATTTCATTTTATGTACTAGAAGCATTCTAGTACATTGTCGAGCCACCCAAAGACTGCTCAGCCAAATTCAAGGAAATCTTACATATGGATACACATGCACAGATATACTTCAGATGTTAACATATTAAATGTTGTGTTATAGGCAGTGTTAGGAGTGTGCGAAATGACTTTTATCGTGGATGATTAAAATATCCCCATGTCCTGCTTTTGAAGAAAAATCGTGCTAAAGCACATATTCTATCAGCTGCCATTCTGTCACCACCATGTTAATATACTGTATACAACATTCAAATCAACTGTTAATTCAGCAGCTAAGTTACACTCACAGGACACTGCACTTATTCACAATCCCAAATGTACACTATTTGCATCTGCGTTAATGCCTTGCCAGTTCAACTTTTCATTCACGTTCTGTTCTGACGTAAGCATTTTCTGAGAATGTACACCTGAAGTGTGCACACACTAAGAGCCTGTCAAACAGCGCCTAATTATGACTGAATTGTGTTTGGCATCTGATTGATTTCATTTCTAATACTGTCAAAAACACATAAGGTTTACATGTTTTCACAGTGAGTTATGTCTAAAATGAAAGTAAACAGTCGAGACAGAAACTGATCGGTACAGCTCAAGCGACGTAAACATGCGGCCACTTGTTCACCCAAAAATTACATTTCTTTCATTGTTTACTTACTCATACATTGTCCCAAAGCTGTATTATTTTTTCTTGTGCCAAACACTAGCTGGTTCCCAATGACTTTGATAGTAGAGGGGGAAAAGAATGTGGAAGTTGCTGTGGACCAGCAACTGTTTGATTGCCCACATTCTTCAGAATAACTTATGTCCAACAGAAGAAAGAAACTCATTCAGGTTTAGTAAAACTTGCACATAAAATACAAATAAAACACTATGACAGAATTGACAGGCAGATGACAGAATTTTTGGGTGAACAATTCTTTTAATGGTAAGAAAATAAAAAAGAGAAAAATCATTCACTGCTCGCGACTAATGAACCTTAGTGTTTCCTCTAGGTGTACAGCCTTGGGGGGGTCTATTTATTCTGGACTCCTTTTTAATGGTTACATTCAATTTTATTAATCAAAAAGCATGTCTGGTTAATTAAAATTATGAAGCTCAAACAATTTAAAATCAATTTATTTAAAGTTTAACACAAATTAAATGTTTAGGGCCTTAGGAAATGTTTAATTTTTTCCAACCTTGTTTTATAGTTACCAAATTCTGTTTTAGCATGTCTAATTATTTGAAAGCTTATTTATTCTTACAATATTATTCTTATAATTATTCTTATAAAAATTATAAGTCCAAGCATTTTAAGGCATAAAACATTTAACTGAAAATTAAATTTTATTTGTTTTGGAAAATTAAGGTCATTTAACATTACAATTAAAACGTTAAAGAAATCCTGTATGTTCCTTCAATAAAAATAGGGTTTCAATTGCTTTGGCTTTACATCACAGGCAACTTGCAAAATAGTAAATATTTTTTCACCCATAGGCAATGCAGAAATATAACATTTCCCCCCAAAAGACTTTTTTTAATAACCAAAATATTATATGAAATATATTTTGGCAAATTATCAAGTCGTACTGGCAAGAAAACCAACAATACACCACTGGACCCCATCAAAGTTAATGCGCTCATTGGTATTTTTTTCTTGATATAAACAGGTTACAGCTATACTGAAAAAACAAATGGTGACAAAAAAGTGTGGTAGCATGTAAATTAATTGACTTTATTCAATTACAGAATGTTACCTCCTTCACTGCCAGTATTTTTTTTAAGTTAAAAAAAGAATTTGGTGTTTTTTAACCCAGATGTCATGTCCTCCTGAATATTTTGTTGTATGTCTGCACAACAATATCTCAAAACAAAGTCCAAACCTTTGTATATGGTTGTGTACATATGCGTTAGTAAGTAAAAATCAATCAATAAAAAAAAATCAAAACAAATTTTGCTTTCAGGGAAATGCCTTTTTATCACCTTTACGTGCACAAGTTTTCTGAAGATGTATAGATTTGATTTTGTGCCTTGGCGTTTTAATCCATTTTGTAATGCTATATCAACAATCTGCATATGGAACAGCTATTGTTGTTGTACTAAACACAAAACGTGAAATTTAAAAAAAGGAAGAAATATTGCATATATTGTTTTCACGTCTTTTTACTGTATGCTTGTATGCTGTAGATAAACAGATAACAGCGATTATCAAACATAAAATGTTATTTTTTTGTGTTCACAGATGCTGTGATTGCTCGTTTTCAAGGGACAACTACATCTCGAGTTATGGCTCTGCTTAGGCAGAAGTGTAACAATGAGAGCTATGCTAAAAAAATTCAGGAAAGTAGTGGTGGTTTTAAAGGTTTTGCTTGATAGCGATTCATTGAAATTAACACATTTTAATCTATAATTGCTTTTCATTACTTTTAGGAGTACACCTATTAGAAAGAATAATTAAAATCCCATTTACATGGGTCAAAAAAATTACTGTTAAGTTGAACACTAACTGCACTTCACATAAATTTAAACTGGTACATTTGAAATAAACTACAAATAATATACATTTAAGTGATCGAAACACATTGCATTTAAATCACACCTAAGTATATTGGTAAATTATATTAAGGTATATTTCAAAACATTAAGCAGTGCACAAGCTAGAATTGTTAAATAACATAAAGCTATAAAGTCCTAATATTTCTAATAAAAATAAGCATGGGATCATAGCAAAAACCTTGATTTACAAACAACATCGGTGCTGCTGTGCAGTATGCAATTAAATGTATAAATAATGTCTTATACACAAAAGTGAGAGAATCATCGCAAAATAGACAAAATGTCATTGCAATCATTTTCATTGTTTGCAAAAGAGCCAAAAACCATAGCAATATAGATTAAAAATGCAAGCGGTTTCAGCAGTTCTGCATAAAAAATATGAGACGATTTATTATGTGCGTTTTTGAAGTAAAAGTGTCAATTTTACTGAAAGCAATGTTTGTGACATGTAATAATGTGTAAACATATTTCATGGGTTTTATTGCTGTTCAGCAGTTCTACATAAGAAAACCACAAATCGAGTGAGTAAATATGTTGTGCAGTAAGGGTAAAATTCCATATGAAAGAAGTGACATCAGCATGGGATCATGGAGGAAAACGTGCTTTTCAAAAAAGCTTTGTATAGAAAGTGCAAATTAAGATATACGTATTTACAAGTGGTGTCATTTCGAATGAAAAAGAGACAATAGGCATGGGATCATTGCATAAACCTTGATTTACGAAAACCATCGGTGCTGCTGTGCTGTTTACAATTAAATGTAGTTTTATACACAAAAGTGAGAGAATCATCGCAAAATAGAAAAAATGTCATTGCACTCGTTTGCATTCAGTTGTCACTCATGTTTTCATGACAATTAACAAATCAGTTAAACATCAAATTAAGCAGATGTGTTTTGTAAGACAAAGTAGTATGGTTGTAATGAATGCAGTGTGACCGACAAGGAATAATGAGGGCAGCATATTTTTTGAGCGATTTCATTGCATTTTGCAATAATGAATTGGCTTATCATTGATTAAAACGTGTTTTACAAGCGATTTCTCATTGCTGCTATGTATTTCTGTATGAGATAAAGGCAAATCAATGGACAAATATGTTCCCTTTCAAGGGAACTCAACGCTGCATCAGCGTTAGACGCTATGGAGAATGCCTTTGCGTGACCGCGTCTGAAGCAAGTGTGTAAAACTGACGAATGGCAAGACTGGACGCCACGGGCGGGTGACGTCAGGACCAGGAAGCTATAAAAGGGCCTGGGACGTCATAGTGCTCTCTCTCCGTCCCACTCTGCATCGTCCGCTCTCGCGGGTGCCTGCCTTTTTTCCGCTGTCTTCCTGTGAGGAGGAAGACATGCAGAGCGTGGGAATGGAGAATAGCGAAGGTTCATCAGCGCGTTCCCCTATGTATGAGGAGCTTTTTGAGTGTTGAGCTGAGTCTCGGCTGGCCCGCGGAAGTACAGAGCGCTCGCCAGTCAAGCCGGCTGGATGAGCGCTTTCTAAACCGAAAACGCCACTTCCCTGCCGGGTTTTCCGTTTGTCCCAGACCTGCATAGCGAGCTGTCATGGTCATGGACGCGGCCATATTCAGCCCGTGTTTTCATTCCTCGCATGTCAGTTTACATAAACATCTTGGGGGCTAAGAAATGCAGGTACACTACGATGCCAATGGTGGAACAGACGCTTGTGGGCTATCTGTCACCTGCTTCGGCATCGTCCCTTAAAACCCAGGCGCTGCCCTCCAAGCCGTGCAGAACAACGTCGGCATTAGTGGGCAAAGCGTACGCCGCAGCAGGGCAGGCTGGAGCGTGTCTACACACTTTCTCTATGCTCCAAGCCTATCAAGCCGACCTGCTGCGGGATCTGGATGAGGGCGAGGGTGTGGGCCTGGACGCGGGTTGCGTCGGGCCATGGATGTTTCTCTCCGCGCCATCAAAATGGTGGCTACGGAGGGCCATCTCTGGCTGAATCTGTCCGGTATAAAAGCAGCAGATAAAGCCCTTTTATGGATGCCCCGCTTTCTCCTGAAGGCCTCTTCGGTGACGCCGTCAATACTGTCGTCGAGAGGTTCCAGGAGACGAAACTGCGAGCGGTGGCTTTTTCACAGTATCTCCCTCGCCATCGCCAGGTCACTGGGGCTGCTGGGCGGAAGTAGCCCCAGGCGTCCACCTCCTCATACTGTAGTCGGCAGAAGGAGAGTGTGAGGTCGCAAGCCCCACCACACATCGCACCCTCTCGAAGTTACCCCTGCCAGTACAACCCAGGGCCTCGAGTTAATGCAATGCACACATATGCCACACATATTTCACCGTTGCACGGGACAGTTTGGGCGAAGCCCGCCCGTGTTCACGGTAATGTCACCCACCGAGGTGGGCCTAGGTCAAGCTCTGGTCTGGGAACGCGAAGTGCTTACACTTCTGGCAAAAAGGGGGCTATAGAGTTGGTTCCTCCTCCAGGTGACAGGCTGGGGTTTACAGCCGTCACTGTTTAGCTCCCAAAAAGGATGGAGGCTCGCGCCCTATTCTAGGTCTGCGTACTCTAAACCGTTCAGTAAAGACACTGAGGTTCAAGATGCTAACACTCAGACAGATCACGACTCAAATCAGATCCGTGGACTGGTTTGTCACAATAGACATGAAGGACGCATACTTCCATGTCTCCATCCATAGGAAGTTCCTGAGGTTCGCTTTGGGGGCGTAGCGTACCAGTATCGTCCCTGGCCCTGTCACCCCGCACCTTTATGAAGTGTGTAGATGCGGCCCTGGCACCTTTGCGTTTCCAGGGTATTCACATATTGATCTATATAGATGATTGGCTCATTCTGGCCGAATCGGAGAGTTTAGCGGCTCAACATCGAGATTTTGTTCTCGCACACATGAATGTTTTGGGGTTACGGCTGAATGCCAAGAAGAGTTTACTTTCTCCTGTTCAGAGAATAGTCTATCTAGGCGTAGAATGGGACTCAAGGGTCATTCAGCGCGTCTTACGCAGCATGTGTACATTCCATTCAGACAGTTGTGAAAGGGGTCCAGCTTCACCAACAGGTCACTGTCAGGCAGTTTCAACGAATACTGGGTCTCATGGCAGCTACAAGCCAGCGTAATACATCTGGGCCTGCTGAACATGAGACCTCTGCAGTGGTGGCTGAAATTGAGAGGGTTTTCCCTGAGGGGGAACCCCCTCCGCACCATTCGAGTCACTCACAAGTGTCTGAGTACACTGGTGGTGTGGAAGAAACCTGGGTTTCTCTCCCAGGGACCTGTATTGGGGTCAATATGTCGCATGTAACGCTAATGACAGACGCATCCCTGACAGGCTGGGGAGCGGTAATGGAAGGCCGTTCCTCCAGAGGCCTATGGAGGGGCCGCCAGCTCGAGTGGCACATAAATTGCCTAGAGATGATGGCGGTATGGCTTGCATTGAAGCAGTTCCTTCATTGCCTCAGGAACAACCACATGTTGGTCCTGATGGACAACACATCGGTGGTTGCGTACATCAACCATCACGGGGGTCTGCGGTCGTGCCCACTATACATATTGGCACACCAGATCCTGTTGTGGTCCCAAGGGAAGCTGCTCTCGATCAGAGCAGTGTACTTCCGGGACGGTTGAATGTGAGAGCAGACGCCCTGTCGAGGCAGGGGCCGAGGCCAGGGGAATGGAGACTTCACCCAGAGGTGGTGCAATTAATCTGGGATATATTTCTCCCAGCGGAAGTGGACCTGTTTGCGTCTCGAGAGACAACGCACTGTCCACTATGGTTCTCCCTAACACCTCTAGCCCCATTGGGGCTGGATGCTCTAGTACATCCATGGCTGAGGCTACGCCTGTATGCATTTCCCCCGATCGCTCTGCTCCCGGGAGTCCTGGAAAGGGTGCGCCAGGACGGGGTTCGCCTGTTACTGGTTGCACCACGATGGCCGGCCCGAGTATGGTTCTCGGACCTCATAGCGCTCGTAGACGGCACCCCGGTGCGGCTGCCGGTCAGGAAAGATCTCCTATCTCAGGAGCAAGGCTCCATCCTTCACCCTTGCACAGAGATGTGGAAACTGTGGGTCTGGCCTCTGAGGGGGCCCGACTCGTCAGCACAGGTCTCTCGACCGAGGTTGTAGACACCATTTTACAATCCAGGGCTCCTCCCACGAGGAAGCTGTATGCCTTTAAGTGGGAAGTCTTTACTTCCTGGTGTTCAGGTCGGAGTCAACATCAAGTTAACTGTCCGATTAGCGCAGTGCTAGAGTTCTTGCAAGACCGCTTCTCGTCAGGGCTGATGCCCTCGACTATTAAGGTCTATGTGGCAGCTATCTCTACCTTTCATAGTCCTCTCAATGGCCATTCGGTGGGTCCAGACCCATTGGTTATACGCTTCCTCTGTGGCACCAGGAGGCTGAGGCCTGCAATGCGTGTCAGAGTCCCGGCCTGGGACTACAAGGGTTGTCGGTTGCTCCGTTTGAACCCAATTTCTTGCCCTCAAGACAATCTTCTTGTTGGCAATGTCTTGTCTGAAGAAAGTTGGGGACCTCCAAGCTCTCTCAGTCTCTCCTTCTTGCCTGGCATTTGCACCAGGCATGGTTAAGGCTTTTCTCTACTCAAGGCAGGGTTATGTGCCCAAAGTACCTACCAATGTGCCGAGGCCCATTACGTTGCAGGCCTTCTGTCCTCCTCCCTTTAGGAATTCGGACCAGGAAAGAGCTAACTTTTTGTGACCAGTGCGAGCACTGGATGCATATGTGCATAGAACTGCTCGATTGTGAAAATCTGAGCAGGTATTTGTGTGTTTTGGTCCTCCCAGCACTGGGGTGCCGGCGACCAAACAGACTCTTAGCAGGTGGATAGTCGAGGCTATCTCACTGGCTTATGAAGCTTCTGGACAGCAATCACCACTTTCTGTCAAAGACTTTATTAGATGCAAAAATGATCCAGAAACGGTTTTACATGTCGATTTACAACCCTAGGATTTGTCCCTAGAATGAAAAGGTCTGTTATTACCTTATTTGGAAGGGGTATGAATTATAATTTTGAGCTCTGCTCTGATTAGGTCACAATAACGTTACCTGCAGAACTTCCGTTGATTTTGCTGTGCATGTCCGGCTGCCCTAGAACATGGACGGGTATACGCGAATACTGGGGGCGTTCATACCGACTGTAACGTCACAGTCTGCGTTACATTGGGATTTGCCTATTTTTCAGTGGTCTTTTGCATGCACGAGATTAACAAGAAGGAGGAAACAATAGTGTTTGAGACTCACGATATGTCATTTCCATGTACAGACCTCTTATTATTTATCTATACCTAGGTAAATCCAGTTTTCCATTCTATGGCACCTTTAAGTCCCAAAGGGGGAATATATATTACATTTTTAGTTATACCACTGTATGTTTTTACATAAGGGTTCACATAATGCATGAATTAAACTCCCCACATTGGTAGCACTACTCACACACATTAGTAGCACTAGATAGGATGGGTGTTGCTAGGATACTATCACGTTACTATCAAGTTTATAAAACAAATTCAGAGTGGCCTTGCCACAAGTAAATCGTGAAAAGGAGGCACAGGAGATAATGGCAGCAGGCCTGGATGGGGAACGGTCAAAAACAAAGAATAAATCAATTGTCAAGATAGTGGCAATAGACAATGTGGGTTTTATGGCCTCTACTCTTTGCCCTGTACATGTTACCCCTAGGAGCTATAATTGAGAGACACAGAGTTAATCAGAGCTATGCTGATGATCTGATCTCTTCGAGGCCTCACGAAACAAAGTAAAATAATGGAATACATAGACGATATAAAAAGTTGGATGAGTTGCAACTTTCTGTTGTTAAACTCTAAAAAACAAACAAAGCTGTTAATCATTAGACCGAAAACTGCCACACGTAACCACCAAGTATATTATTTAAGATTTCGTCATCAGCTAGGAATCTGGGCTTTTTATTCGATAGTACTCTGTCATCTGAAAGCCATGTTGCCAACATAAAAATCTCAAAAATATATTTAATAAGTATAAATATAAGTGATGTCATATGCTGTCATTATCAAGTGCACAAAAGTTAATTCATGCATTCATGACGTCTAGACTGGATTACTGTAATGCATTATTTGGTGGCCTATTACAAAAGCTCCAATTTTAAAATTTACTACTCAAGTACTGAAAGTAAAAGTACAAGTATTGTGTTATGTAGTTATTAAAGAAATTAGTCAAAAGTTTGAACATCATATTGTTTTTATTATTTCAAATGATTAACCTAAAGGAGAATCACAATTCCTTTGGATGTAACTTCTTTTGTAAACAAAACAGATTAGTATGTCCCAACGGAGCAAGACAGCTCACTGTTGTTTTAAGACGGTGAATGCAGCAGCCATTCTATTCTATCACTCACCGAACAAATAAGGCTTTGGCAGCTGCCAAAAATATTTCAATGCAGGAAAACTCCTGCATCAGTTCGTCCATCTTTGATTCGCTCAATGATGTGCCAGCTTCATCAAACCTGCCATCTACCGTTCTGGCAGTAGTAATGTGGGTTTGAATGGAATGATTCGTAATATTTTATAATTGTAACGAGTAACGATGCAGCACATAAAAAATATCGGAGTAAAAGCATTAAACTCATCGTAAAATAATGCAGACTGAAGTAAAAGTGGAAGTAGGGAGAAAAAATAAGATTTTAGTAAAGTACAGATACCGCCTTTTAGTACTTAAGTACAGTAGTGAAGTAGTTCTACTTCTTTACTATACATCTCTGATGATCACAGTTCCATTTACTGCATTATTATTATCATTATCATTATTATTATCATTATATATTATTCAATCATAGTATTTAAATGAAATACATTACTTACAGTTTACAGAATCCTCGTTTGGTCCAAAAGAGTTGGCACATAAGTCTGCATTTAAACATGTACATGTTACACATTTGCATAATGGCCGCCCACTGTGTGCTTTGGTACGCCACAGTCCGTTTAAGGGAGTCGGAGCACTTCGCTATGTTTTAAACACCTCCATAGAAGGAAAAACTTCGATAGTAGGAAAAAACGGCACATGATGCACTCACCATAGTAGGAAAAGTGCATGCACTCGCCATAGTAGGAAAAACGTACACACTGAGAGATAAAGCTTTGTGTTTATAAGGGGTGAGACTTTTCTGGAACACCCTCTAAGCATGTGCACAATGGAGTGAGAGAAGCGGAAGCTTGCAGATATGGTAAGGGGAGAGACGTTTCAATACACGCTGTAAGCTGGTGACCAATCAGAGCAGACTGGTCCAGCTTCACCAATCAGAGTACTTTGGAGGAGGGCGGAAGAAAATCAGAGCGTTTGCCAGAGCTTCGGAGATTGGCTGCAGTAATATCGAGAAAAATATTAATGTTGTTTTTAAAAACAATATTTTGCTCTCAGTTGTCTGTCTCTGACAGGAGGTGGTGACACCAGGAGTACCTGCACACATTAATGCTAAGGCTAGTTACGACATTAATGCTAAACAGTATTTATGCTACTAAGTACTTATTTTCTGTCTATGTCAGCAGTTTGATGTTATAGCTGCACTGAGTTATACTATGCCTTACTGTCATCTCCGCCTAAACTCCGCCTGCTGTATTTTATTGGCCACATTAATTGTTAACCAATTTAACATGAACATAAATTAATTATATCATAACTAATTAAAAATCAAACCCGATCTAAACTCCGATCTTACTAAAGTGTATTATATCGGCCACATTTATTGTATACCAGCTAAACACTAACACAATTATAAATAATTTATGTCACTGTCACGGGGCCAAGCGATCTGCCTTCAGCATCGGATTCATTCACTACCGTATCACGATCTGCATCACCGGACTATTGGACTTCATCTCCCAGAATACCTTCCACACCGCACCTGTTCCAGATCACCAGTCATCATCATTCACCCACACCTGATCACTATTATCCGGACTCTATTTATATCGTTTGTCTTCAGTGTTTTCTTGTCCGGTATTGTTGTTCTATGCGCTTTGTATCCCGTTGTTCTTTGTATCTTGTGTTGGACTTTTCTAA
>CM032810.1:11378258-11547244 GCA_019155185.1 Beaufortia kweichowensis
ATTGTAAATAAAATATAAGTTTATGAGATTTGTAAATTATTGCATTCCTTTTTTTATTCACAATTTGTAGTGTCTCAACTTTTTTGGAATCGGGTTTGTATATCCATCCATCCATCCATCCATTTTCCTCCGCTTATCCGGGACCGGGTCGCGGGGGCAGCAGTCTAAGCAGGGACGCCCAGACTTCCCTCTCCCCAGACACTTCCTCCAACTCCTCCGGGGGAACCCCGAGGCGTTCCCAGGCCAGCCGAGAGACATAGTCCCTCCAGCGTGTTCTGGGTCTTCCCTGGGCCTCCTCCCCGGTGGGACATGCCCGAACACCTCCCTTGGGAGAGGCGCCCAGGAGGCATCCAAACAGATGCCCAAGCCACCTCAGCTGGCTCTCTCGATGTGGAGGAGCAGCGGATCTACTCCGAAGGCTCCCCGAAAGTGACCGAGCTCCTCACCCTATCTCTAAGGGAGCCCAACCACCCGGCGGAGGAAACTCATTTCGCCGCTTGTATCCTGGATTCATTCCTTTCGGTCATGACCCAAAGCTCATGACCATAGGTGAGAGTAGGAACGAGATCGACCGGTAAATCGAGAGCTTCGGCCTTGTGGCTCAGCTCCTTCTTCACCACTTCTTCCGGGTACATCGACCGCATTACTGCAGAAGCTGCACCGATCCGCCTGTCGATCTCTCGCTCCATCCTTCCCTCACTCGTGAACAAGACCCCAAGATACTTAAACTCCTCCACCTGTGGCAGGAGCTCCCCACCGACCTGGAGGGGACAAGCCACCTTTTTCCGGCTGAGGACCATGGCCTCAGATTTGGAGGTGCTGATTCTCATCCCAGCCGCTTCACACTCAGCTGCAACTGCCCTAGTGTCCGCTGTAGGTCCTGGCCTGATGAAGCCAACAGGACAACATCATCCGCAAAAGCAGAGATGAGATCCTGTGGTCACCAAACCGGACCCCCTCCGTCCCTGGCTGCGCCTAGAAATCCTGTCCATGAAGATAGTGAACAGGACCGGTGACAAAGGGCAGCCCTGCCGAGTCCAACACGCACTGGGAACGAGTCTGACTTACTGCTGGCAATGCTAACCATGCTCCTGCTCTGGTCATACAGGGACCGGACAGCCCTTAGCAAAGGGCCTCGGACCCCATATTCCCAGAGCACTCCCCCACAGAACACCCTAGGGACACGGTCGAATGCCTTCTCCAGATCCACAAAACACATGTGGACTGGTTGAGCAAACTCCCATGAACCCTCCAGTATCCTAAAGAGGGTATAGAGCTGGTCCAGTGTTCCACCACCAGGACTTAAAGCCGCATTGTTCCTCCTGTATCCGAGGTTCAACTATCGGATCTAATTCTCCTCTCCAGTACCCTGGCATAGACTTTCCGGGAGGCTGAGGAGTGTGATCCCCTATAGTTGGAACACACCCTCCGTCCCCCTTCTTATAGAGGGGGACCACCACCCCGTCTGCCAGTCCAGAGGCACTGTCCCCCACCTCCACGCTGATGTTGTAGAGACGTGTCAGCCAAGACAGCCCCACTTCATCCAGAGACTTGAGGTACTCAGGGCGGATCTAGTCCACCCCCGAGCCTTGCCACCGGGAGCTTCTCAACTACCTCGGCGACTTCAGCCCGGGTGATGTCCGAGCCGAGCCCATCCCCTCGCCCCCAGCCTCTGCCTCCTCAGTGGAGGGCGCTGTTGGCAGGGTTGAGGAGATCCTCGGCATTCCTTCCACCGCCCGACAATATCCACAGTTGAGGTCAGCAGAGCCCCACCTCCACTATATACAGTGTTAGTAGGGCACCTCTTTCCTCTCGAGGCGCCGGACAGTTTGCCAGAACCTCTTCGAGGCCGACCGATAATCCTTCTCCAAGTCCTCACCAACTCTTCCCAGGCCCGAAGTTTTGCCTCCACAACCACCCGTGCCGTAGAGTCCGCTTGGCCTGCCGGTACCCGCCAGCTGCCTCAGGAGTCCCACAAGCCAACCAAGCTCGATAGTACTCTTCTTCAGCTTGACAGCATCCCTTACTTCCTCGTGTCCACCACCGGGTTCGGGTTGCCGCCACGACAGGCACCAGAGACCTTTACGGCCACAACTCCAACGGCCGCTTTGACAATGGGAGGGAGAACATAGTCCACTCGGACTCAATGTCCCCAACCTCCCTCGGGATCTGTTCAAAGCTCTGCCGGAGGTGGGAGTTGAAGACCCTCTGACAGGGGCTCTGCCAACGCTCCCAACAGACCCTCACAGAACGCTTGGGCCTGCCGAAGTCTGTCCAGCTTCCTCCCCGCCAGCGGATCCAACTCACCACCAGGTAGTGATCAGTTGACAGCTCCGCCCTCTCTTCACCCGAAAGTGTTCAAGACATATGGCCGGAGGCCAGATGAAACAACCACAAAGTCGATCATCGACCTCCGCCTCTAGGGTGCTCTGTTGCCACGCGGTGCTGATGAGCACCCTTATGCTTCAACATGGTGTTCGTTATGGACAAGCCGCGGACTAGCACAGAAGTCCAACAACAGAACACCACTCGGGTTCAGGTCAGGGGGGCCGCTCCTCCCAATCACGCCTCCAGGTGTCACCGCTGCTGCCCACGTAGTGCGTTGAAATCCCCCAGCAAAATGACGGAGTCCCCAGACTGAGCGCTTTCCAGCACCCTCCCAGAGACTCCAAGAAGGCGGGTACTCTGTACTGCCATTCGCCCGTAAGCACAAATGACAGCAAGAGACCTATCCCCACCCAAGGCGCAGGGAAACGACCCTCTCATTCACTGGGGTAAACTCCAACACATGGCAGCTAAGCTGGGGGCTATAAGCAAGCCCACTCCCGCCGCCGCGCCTCTCACCGCTGCCAACTCCAGAGTAGTGGAGAGTCCAACCTCTTTCGAGGAGTTGGGTTCCAGAGCCCAAACTGTGCGTGGAGGTGAGACCGACTATATCTAGTCCTGCACTCTCTACCTCTCGCACTAGTTCAGGCTCCTTTCCCCAGCCAGGTGACATTCCATGTCCCTAGAGTTAGGTTCTGTGTCCAAGGATTGGGTCGCCGAGGTCCCTGCCTTCGACCGCCACCCAAACCACAATGCACCGCCCCCCACGGTCCCTCCTGCAGGTGGTGAGCCCACGGGAGGTCGGCCCCACGCCACTCCTTCGGGGCTGAGCCCGGCCGGGTCCCATGGGGTAAGACCCGGCCGCCAGGCGCCGTGATACGAGCCCCAACCCCAGGCCTGGCTCCAGGGTGGGGCCCCGCCTGCCATACCGGCTTACACGCCACGTTTTTCATTTTAGACCTCTCTCATAAGGGGTGGACCGCTCTTTGTCTGGCTTTGTCACCTAGGACCTGTTTGCCTTGGGAGATCCTACCAGGGGCATATAGCCCCTGACAACATAGCTCCTAGGATCATTCAGGCACTCAAACCCCTCCACCACAGTAAGGTGGCGGTCCCAGGAGGGGGGGTTTGTATATTTTTTAATATTAATAATTCATGTTTTGTAATAAATACTTATGTACTCAAAGAAATGTTTCATTATATATTCCATACCTGTTACAATTAAAAACAATTCAGACCTATAGCATATTTTAGGCATACATCATGCTTTGTATGGTTAACCATATGAACATTTTCATATGTAATATTTTTGTTTGTTTCTATGTAATGTTTTTGTACTTTGTACAAACATATTATAACATTGAAGGGGTGGTGTCCTTGGCTCCATATTTATATCCTTATTATATCCTTTTGTGTAATTCTTATATAGGCCTATAACTATTAAATTATTTATCTGTGTATTTCTTATTAAAAATAAAAAGACAATCTTATAGCTCATTAAGAGAGATAGACTTCTGACTAAGCAAAATAATGTCTATTTTGACTGTATTTTGAAATGTTCTCCGGCTTGAGTTAGGAAGCTGAATACCTTGACCTTGGAGATTAGATCTATGCCGTCACATCTAATAATCTATGAAACAGCCTGAAAGCCTAAATGTCCTATGGAACTGATGTTGAAGATGTTTGGGGACCTTATGTCCTAGTATGGAAATTGCTTAGGACTATCTATTTTTTTATCTATCTTTCTATCTACCCATCTACTATCTTTAGGATACTAAACAATAATAAAACTCATATTTGCATAATGTAATGATGTTGACCTGTGAGCGTGAAGCTGACTTCTGCTTGGCAAAAATACAAAGATTTTTCTTAAGTGAATTTTCTTCAATTGACTTAATTTCTGACTCATGAACTTTATTCAATCATAACTGGTCTATGTGTCTTAACTGTATTTCCCATACAACATATACTGTATGTACATATAGAATAATATACACATCTCAGAGCAACTGGTATACAACAATCCTGTTGTATATATTGACAGTACATTGAAGTTTAAATTTTTCACAGAACTCTTTGATAATAACAGGTTTTCTTTATCATCCTAATCCTAAAGACTGGGGTGTTTTGCAGCAATCATTAATCATGTTATTGATTATATCTGTAGGCCCTGCTAAAGATGCTATTGCCTCGTGCTGGCCCCTCCGCTGCAAATGCTGATGATAGAATTCAATGGCATCCCAGTAAAGGATAAGGTTGTTTACCTTGTAACAGCTAAGGATAAGAAAAGTAGATGTTTACATAATTTTACATCTATCATGGAGAATACTGGAAAATTGTCTCTAAAAGGCAGATCTCTTCTTTGATGGCCAACGGCCTTTCTTGTTTAACTTATGTTCTCACTTCTCGTTATGTTGATACCCAGACCTGTAAATCCATTGACCAGGTTTGTTACCCCAGAAAAAAGATTTGTCTCTGATGCTATAAATGTAAACTGTTCTTTCTGTGATCTTTAAACTGAAGACTTGTTTTATTTTGTTTTGGCACTGTAAAAATATGTAAACCATCTCTGGAAAAAGTTACTGGACATTTTACACCTTCTGATTCCTGGTTTGTGGTTTAGACTTAAAAATGTAATATTTGGTTTTGTAGAATATAAAAAAGAAGAGTCTGACATGTTTATTTTATTAACCTTATTTGATTTATTGATTTATTTGATTATTTATTTTATTAACCAGATTTGATATCCTCCACTTCTATTAGGAAAGCTCTGAAGACTGACAGTCTTTTATCTCACCCCTGGCATATAAAAGCTTGTCATTCTGTATTCTCTCTTTGGTATTAATAATAAAAAAGGTATAGCTCTGTTGTTCAAAATCGAAATATAGCTTTTAAGGATTTTTCAGGAAAGACTGAGAAACAAAATATGCTGCTTCAATCAGAAGGACCAGAGATTTGAATCTGTTCTAATATTTTCCGTTTTAAATTATCAAAAGATATTGATCATAATGAGCAAAAAATAATTGGAAAGTGCAGCTTTAGAAAAGTTAAACATTTTATGTACGTGTTACCAAAAAATATTTAACTTACTTTCATACGAATTCTTTATCTTTTATAAAGTCAAATTCTTTTTATACAACATTTATACACGTTTTTATTGTTGTATAGATAAAATATTTATTATTCTAACACATTATTTTTAATGCTTTTATTTTGTATTTAGCTTGCTAACGGAGCTTGCTAAAACAAGCTAACGGAGCGTGCTACAACAGCTAACGCAGCTGGAATTTGGCGATACAACAAGATATCGCGATAACAACTTTTGGATAAGGCAGTTAAACAAGTGACCAGTCGGGGTCCTAGGGGGAACAAATTTGTCACCACACCGAAACCGAACAATGTGCAGAGCTAGTTACGCTACTCGCATCCAAAGTGTTATCTAAAACCATATTACTCTTACTCTCCTCAAGTACAATTTGGATGCGTGATTCTAATTCTGAGATTTTCCCTGTCAGCTTAACTACGTTTATCGCATGTGAACCCCTCACCAGTGTTGCCAACTATTTTCAATGGAAAGTCTGCTCGAAAAGTCGCTAAATGTCGCTAAGTGACGTCATGCGTAAATTTGCATATTAATGACGTAATCACGTCGTATTAACAGGGAAAAATTTAATAGTTTTATTTCAAACAAAGGTGAAGCAGGTAAGTGATTGGTCCATGGCAACACCGTTTGCACATGCGCAGCTCATTCACATCTATGTCAGATGCCGTGCGGTCGCTGGAATGTGCTGCTCCTCTCAGCCGGAGCCAGCCCTCACTGATCAGAGCAGACACAGGGAGAGGTGTAACTGCTGGACCGGTGTGGTGACCAATTTGTTCCCCCCGAACAATTTGTTCCCCCTAGGACCTCGACTGGTAGCTTGTTCAACTGCCTTATCCAAAAGTTGTTATCGCGATATCTTGTTGCATAGCTAATTCCAGCTGCGTTAGCTGTTGTAGTACCCTCCGTTAGCTTGTTGTAGCAAGCTAAATAAAAAATAATGTGTTACAATAAAGATTATATAATTATATACCTTACAATTAAAATATCTAACTTAATTTCTGGTTGTTAAGAAATTCATCTCTCAAAGGTAAAACTTTATTCAAACAGACATAATTGAATTAGTATGTTTTTAAAATATATTTAACAGTTTTTTTTACAGTAGCCGTATGCTATGCTACCACACCAAAGCTAACGTAAAACAGTAAGAACGAGATTTGTTTGATTTCACCGCCCATAGCATCAGTTAAATACTAGTGTATGAATCATTTCATTAAAAAGACATTAACGGTCATTTTAGCACAGTTTAAACGACATAAATCATAACGTGATTTTATAGGAGTTGTATTCAGGCGCTTAAAGGAGTATCCGTTAGAGGAATCACGTGGGTGAAATCAGCCAATCAAATCACGCGGGGTCCTAGGGGGAACAAATTGTTCGGGGGGAACAAATTGGTCACCACACCGGGAAAGCAAGATCGCGCTCGCAGGACAGTACTGGCGACATTTGGAAAGTTGCTAAGGTTTGTCCAAAAGTCGCTAGGCGCTTTTTTTTTTAAAGTCGCTAAAGGGGTCTGAAAAGTCGCTAAATCTAGCGACAAAGTCGCAAAGTTGGCAACACTGCCCCTCACTGCTGACAGAGAAGGCTAAGCTAAACATATGACAAACAGTGCATGTAACAATACTGGGAGAAGATGCCAAGACCAAGATGCCGTTTGTTGTTGGGTTCCGACTTACCAAAGTTGATTGAATCACTCACAGATGATGTGCGGGAGAAAAATTATAGTAAGCACAGAACGCGAAATGCAAGCTAACAGGCAAATGTGGTAGGCTACAAACAATAAATACAGAAAGCAGTCTATGAAGCTAGTTTGCTAATGCGGTGCTAGTGGGTCTAAATTATCTATTGATTAAAGCCAACAGTATCTAGATACGTTTGTATAAACTAAATATTATTATATTATATTAGTGAAATATTAGATAGTAGTAGTAAAAAATGTAGAAAGACGCTAATGCGGGTTATGCAGGATACAAACAAACCGCTCGCGGCAAGGCAGACAGGCCATCACATTTTCTCCAGGGCAGAGAACACTTGCGGATGCTGTGTTCTTTCTCTAAAAAATGTTTTTGTGTGTAAATATGTATGTGTGTACTCGGTGCACTGCATTACAGGTGGGCATGTGTAGTGCATTTTAATTAATTGTGAAGAATGTGTTAAATTGGTGGTCAAAGCCCTTACAAGATGTACTTGATTTTAAAGACAAAAGGTCCTTGTATTTTTCTTAGAAACTTGTTTGTTTACCCACAAAAATGTGTTTTACACTCTCCATTAGGCATGATAATATTTGTGATTTGTATAGATTTACATGTTGCTTCGTACCAGACGGTGCAGTGATAACATGTACCAGCAGGGGGTCAATCAGGTTTTAGAACTGTCCATTTCATTCTCTCTTTTTTTCCCAAGTGAGATGACTGTGCATTCAGTCATAAAAATCCCAGCAGCTCTGCCCATTTAAAATTTGACCAACTTGCAACCAAAACAATTTAGCCTCTTTAACACTTTAAATATGTCATTACCCTAATGAATTTGTAAAAGATGGGGACTCGATTCATAGATCCCCTCTTTCCTTCCTCTGTTGCCTTTTAGAACAAGGTCAGAGGTCAAACAAAACAAGCAGTCAATGCCAGTACAGTCCAAACACTCATAGCCATTTAGCTGATTACACAGTGCAGTTAAAGCCAGATGCACAGTTCAAAGAGAAAGAGATGATGAACACATAATCAAGAGCCTCTGGGTAATCAGATGTTACTAGACATTACTATACATTGCAATTTTAAAAAGGCAAATGCTTCAAGTTAAGTGGAATTTACAGAAGAAATCAAACTTTAATTTGTTCGATTTAGCTTATTGTCTTGCATAATATCACACCTTCAAAGGGAATACAGGAAAACATGCTTGCTGACATTCTTGGATGTTCCATACATGTTTAGAGAATTCTGATCCACAGCCCCAAATATCTACGTCGCTGTGTGGGAATATTTGAATAATGCTGTCCAAATGTATATGCGAAGAAAGAAGGTTGACATTGTATTACACCAAATACACAAAATAATGAGTGTGTCCCTGATGTGTGTCCCTGATGTTTTAGTAGTAATTTAAAAAAAACCTCATATAGTAATTCTATTTATAAAAGAATTTAAAAGAATATAAAAAAAGAATATAAAAGTCTATAATGTGAAAATAATAGTAGGTGCTTTTCTATTACAAATTTGTGCCAAACCTGCTCCACAATGACTGCTGCATTCTGCTGTGTTTTCTCAGAAGAGTGTTGTTTTACCTCTCCATCTGTGATATTTATCTCCATATGGTGTTTTCTGTAGTTTTTTAAATAAACGTTCTTGCTTGTATTGTGCATGACTTAACAGTGTGTTTTTTGCGTTTGTAATCTTTCATCAAAATGTGCCATGCAGTGATGTGAACGATGCAGTGACTGCTGAGCAGGTGTGTATTATCCTCTATTCAGTGGGTCACTAAGTCATAGATCAGCACAACTTTGCCCTTTAAAACTACATGAGAGAAAGCAGACAGAAGATTCATTCACACATACTGGGAGAAATGGATGGCCTGTTGTTCTGCCACACTGAAGTAGAAGTTGGTGGTGTGTTTCATCTCATCTGTGTGCCCAGTCTCCTCAATCCAGTGACTAATCGGGTGGCAGTACACCCCGTCCACCATGTTACTGTCGTCATACACACAGGGCCTGTCATGATGTGGCCCATTGCCTAGTAATAGACACAGACACAGCATTTGTGAAATAAGTAATGAGTAAGCATTACTAGAATAAGTAATGACATAAGTAATGGTAAAGGATACTGAAAAATATAATGTAATGTTTAATGTAAAAACATATATACACTAAATATATATATATATAGTGTATAAATTTAGGGCGTATAAATGATCACGAGAGCGAAAACACAAGCTTGTCTCCAGATTTAGTTTACTTTCTAATTGTTATTGCTATTTTTTGCGACAAAGCTATTTTGGCTATATTTAAATAATTTTTTGTAGATTTTTTATTTTGGGCAATTAAACTCTCACATGCAAGCCTCGTTTCAGTAACACACATCAGTAACGCTTGCCACTGCAGAAATTGCTGGCTGCAAGAACCTGCATTTAAAGACTGGCTTCAGCCTGTTATGGAAATTGTGAATACTGTCTTTATGCCAGATGCCAGATATAAATATAAAAATTCACTGACCACCAAGAACATGCGTGTGCCTTTTTTTCAATATTTTTATTATACACAAATATGCAGACCTGTTTTTACTTTGTTTTCATATTTGACGACTTTTTCTTTAAAATAGAGACTTTTGAGGGTGGTTCTAGAGATTTTTGAGGGAGGAGTGGCAACACTGCTCTCACAATTATTTGTATTTGAAAATTGGTCTACGCACAGTGCGCAGTGCCGAATGAGGTCGAACTATTCTGTTTCTAATACATCACCACCACCCAGTAATCTAAGTAATCTATTACAAAAAACATTTTCTTGTTATCTTTAACTGCGTTCATTGACAATGTTGTGTAATGTAAACCTGATTTTAGGTCACAATTAGCATCATGTCATAACTTACCTTCCCAAATGTAGCGCTCACCGTCGACCCGCTTTATAAACTTAAACCAAAGTTTATCTGTGTAGGGCTCGGACAAGTGTACGTCCCCGGTCCACAGGCACGGCTCACGCGTGGACAAAACTGGGACCCGAACAGAGCCATAAAAATGAAACCGAGCCGGTTTCATTTTTATGGCTCTGTTCGGGTCCCAGCGTCCCATCTCCGGCCGAGAGCCCAACACAAACACCTCGATATCGGAACTCGACGGTGTGAAGACGACACCAAACCTGAAGACTCGCATTTCCTGCGAGTCGCAATATATGCAGATGTATTACTGGTACTGGTAACTGATATTGATCTGTATGTCTCGCCAATCTCTGACATTAACAGTGACTGATAAGAATACACAGTCTTTTAGACATAGCCTATAAAGGGACAGATACAGTGGCTGAGATGGGACAAAATATAAAGGGCTGTAATATTTGCGTAATATACAGCGTTTTACTTATTAAGTAAAAGTAACTGACTACAAACAGGACGTCTTGTGTACGTATTAGACATGTATTTTGTATTATACTTCATTTAAATTAAATGTCATAATATAAATAGCATAGTGGATGGATGCCAAAACGGGCATATCCATACTAACCTACAAATATATTATTTTGTATAAATAAATCATTATTCTACATTATTATTGTTTAGTAGGTACAGTGTAACTAGGTGGATTTAGTAGGGAACTATGTGGATATCAGTTTGTGAAATTTATTTACAGTGCAATGCGTGAAAACATGCATTTGCTCCTAAACTTACTTTTGCTGGTGTAAATCCAATGTACAGTAGGAAATGTTTGTATGTAAAACAAAACAAAAAACATTTTATATACACACTGACATCTATATGTAGTGATATAGTAGTGACATTTTGCACACAAACACACAATAGCTAAATCATTAAATATTGCCTAAATATGATTTGTTCGATTGTTAAGTGGCCAGGGTTGGTTAAAGCTTCCAGTGCAGACATATACAACAGCACATAATGATAAAATTAAAGAGTAAAATATCAAGAAGAGACAATACAGAAGAAATACATTCTGTGAGTATGCATATTTAGAGATGCTACTGTATGTAAACCTGTGCAAGGGGCAATAAGATGTACAGAAAATATGTCAGAATACATTTTCATTGTATATGACATTATGGCTATACCACTCTAAAACAGTATAAGTTTACTTAAAGGCAGATCGGCAAGTCATGTATTACAAGTTTTTCCGTACAACTGCAAAGCCTTATTTCCTTCATTTTGTTAAAAAATGTGTTTGCCCTTTAATGCAGGGCACCTTAATACAAATTCAGCATTTTTTATACTTTACAGTATTGTTGCTGAACATGTCCATTCCTTTATGACCACATTTTACCTATTATCTAATGGGTACTTCCAGGAGAATAGCATGTCCTCTCAAAGATCGGATAATCTTAAACTAGTATTATGAATATGACAATGACTTTAGTGTTTACATCAATATTAATAAAAATAAAATGTGTGTAAATAAAAAAAAAATTGTTAGATGTTGTTGAAACAGTTTTGCCCCATTATAATAAATTACTTATTTGTAACATACAGAGCAAAAACACTGACCTAGACAAAAGATAACAAAATATTTTTTATTCATCCAAGTTACAACGACATGCAACTCAAATCAACATTGAAGACACTGGTCATTGGTACACTGGTACTGGTCATTTTTGCCTAGATCGAGTAGTATTTTAAAATACACTTTTTCTCTCATGAATTCAGTAACACAATTTGTGGGCTGCATTACAAAAATATCAATTTTAATTAAATAAACACGAGCACACATTCTGGGGTGAAGTTGTTGAGAAGCCTAAAACAGCTCCATGGTAAATAAACAAAGCAAATTAGAATACAGTGGATCAGAGTAGAGAGGCTAAATTCAGTAAAGTGCAAATATTGACTGTAAATGTTAAGATATGGTTGGCACACTAACCTGGTATGCTTATATTGAGTGACAGAGTAAAAAGTGAACCAAAGTTGTCTTAAATAGTGAATATGTTTCAATACAGTGTCCAATGTGACAAACATAAAAACAAGACATATTAACCATTCATGTTTTAACTGCTTTTAGGTTTTTGTCCACTTGATTTTTTCTAAGATCAATTTGTGTCATTTTTTAGTGCTTTTAGAATTGGCAAAATTGTAGCACACTAAACAGTTTATATCACAGTTTACCTTTTTATGTAAAGTGTTGATTGTATATTTTATCATCCAGAACCCTGCGCTCAACGAACGAACGCCGACTGGTGGTACCCTCACAGAAGGGCACTAAATCTCTCTCTCGTTCCTTCTCCTTCTCTGTCCCCGGCTTATGGAATAATCTCCCTAACGCAATCCGTTCTGCCACATCCCTCACCTCCTTTAAGAAACAATTAAAAACACACCTCTTCCACGAACACCTGACATCATAATACAAAAAAAACCCCTCTCTTCTTTCCTCTACAGGTACTTATCTAGCACTGCAAAACATTGTAAACTTAGCAAAGCACTTCTTAGTACTATTGTTGCCACTTCTGATGTATCACTTCATTGTCTCCTACTATTGTAAGTCGCTTTGGATAAAAGCGTCAGCTAAATGCCTAAATGTAAATGTTGTAAATAGTTGTGAATGACTGAAAAGAACAGGATAACAGAACAGCTCTTTGAGTTACAAGACAAATCCAAGAACATAGAACATAAAATAAAGGCATTCAAGGCCTGAATTTTTAAGCATAGCAGCCTTTCTAGGATTAGGATGAAGTGAACCTGTCTTCAATGTCCATCAGTATTAACTGCAACAAAACTGACCCAGAGACCTTTCAGGTCTTACAAAATTCAAGGTGTCCTTTTTAAACAATCAGAGCATCTTTACCAAGCCACGCAAAAATAAGTGTGGTATGTACTAACAGGAATCAGCAGTCATTAGCCGATTATCTGAGAAAGATTACCACAAATATCCTGATGTGTCAAGTAATAATAAATCTAGTGCTATTTAACAGATTGAGGCCTAAGTAATCCGAATTATGCCTTTTTTCGCCAGTGGTTACCCTTCCTTCTATATACAAAAGCACGGGTGTGTGTCAGTGGAAAAACATTTTAAGTGGACGAAATGTCAGATCACACACATTTAAATCAAACTAATCTTTTATATATTAATAAAAAAATAATCTTACCATCAAAACAAAAAATATTTAGTTTTCTTTTTATTTATACAGTGATATTATATGGTAAAGGGTTAGATAATGTAGTGTTTTGAAAGTTTCCATTCTGTTATGACACTGGTTTAAGAACAGATCGAAGTGATTTGCCATCTCGCGTTAACTCTCTGGTTGTGCACATGCAGGGAAGTGGGACCGCTTCTACTTGCCGGAGAACTTCATTGTATGGACAGTGTTTCAGGTGGTCTGCCATGCTCGAGATGTCAGCAAATTCCCACCTGTTAACTGGATTAAATGCTGTGCTAAAACGCCAAACCTGTGGAAAAACACACTAGTTACATAATAAACTTAACAGTAATAACGTGTGACACACCAAGCCGTCAATTGGCCAACATCAGTTGGCTATTTATGAGCATCGGTCAGCCTAATTTCTGCAGCGTGTTCCATGCTGTTGGCACAGATTCAGAATGTTGAATCACAGTCAGTGAGAGAGATAACTCTGATTGGTTGTTTAGTTTACACCTGAATGAACTATTTATGAAGAATTAAATATACACAAATAAAATAGTATCATATACATTACACAACTTTTATACTAAAGTCTTACTTAAATATAACATAATATAAAGTTAGATCCTCCAGTTTGCCACCTGCTGGAATGTGGGAGTTATTTAATCTCACACAAACAAAACATATTTTATATCTCTGCGGTGTGTTCAAGTGCAATAACTTTTGATGTCGGTTTGGTGTGTCATGGCCTTTAGAGTACCTGCACCTGCACAGTACATGCAAGTAAGTTTTAATCCATCCAAATTGAAAAATACATCCAAGAAGAAATATGTGGTCTGTAAACTATTTAAGATGACATTTACTCAACAGTCACAGCAGATATATTGTACCTTATCTTTGATCTGCCAGGAACGTCTTCCATCTGAAAACTGCTTTTTCTCCCATTGTACCACAACCATGCCACGTGTTTGCAGCAAACTGCCACACACATCCCTCATTGTACGTGAAACCATTGACAGCTGACACAGGCTAAAGCCATCCAGAAATCGTGCCACATGTTGAAGTACTTCAAACGGCAATCCACTCAGGTGATCACACTTAGGTTTTATCACAGCTTTTGATGGAGGTTGCACCCCAAATGACCTTAGGTGGCGGTCATGAACAACCTTTGAACCTTGACTGGATGGGCAGAATCTGCGTTGGGAGTACGTACAGCCATAATATGCTAATGGACAGCGGTGCTCCATCCATCCATTGAGTCCGGAATGGATGTCACCATGAACATTACGAAAGTGCGAAAGAAACTCCTCTCGGCGGAAAAGCTGACCACACTCAAAGGTAAACATGGAACCCTCACGTGGAGCCCAGCTTGGCCGTGGCACAAGCTGCTCTAGCGTCAGATCAAGTCGCAGGGTGCAAAACGGACTTGGTTGCGACAGGCGTGGCGCAGCTCGATCACAAGCAGAGGCGGACGCAACCTCTCCAACCATTGTACTTGTTGCCAAGATGGCAGCTGGGAAACTAAAGGTTTGGGTGCCGAAATCAACACGTGTGCCGCTGAATGAATAGACCGTGTCTGATATTCTCCGAGCTCGTGGCGACTCCTCTAGGCAAAACAGCAAAGCTGCCGCAGTAAAATCAATTTCGCCAAGGCCCATTGGGTCATCCTGAGGCTCATGATCTAAATCTGATGTGTCCACAGCTTTGTCCTCCATTTTGCAATGAGGATTTCTATGAAGGAAGCTATCAGTAAATGACCCTTTTCGTCCATTAAGTGCAAGTGGCATAAAATTTCTGAGCAATTGAAGGTTTTGGAGTTTTCTCTCAAAAGTCCTATCCTCGAAGTCTAATGCCATTACAGGCAGTGCACTGTCTCTCTGGACAGTCAGAGTCTGAGCATGTATAGACTGCTCCATCAAAGTGGCTTGTGACCCAGAGGCCTCCTGAATTAACAAAGAGTGTTGGTCATGTATTAATTCTGGTCTATGGGAAATTAAAGGACCAAATAATTCCCAAGACCCTCTGGGCTCTGGACTCTCATTGTGTTCCGTGAAGGACTCCATAATGTGATGGACTGTTGTGTCCTTACAATCTATAACACTATGAGAACCATTATAGAAACATTGCCTATCTACATCCCCTAAAATGACTGGACAACATTCACCTACTGGCTTATCAACAATGATATCTGTGGCTGTTTCTTTACCATCATTACCCCCTACAGCCCCAAGCTCATCTTCTACCTCAGACGTAAGGTCTTTCATATCAATATCTGTCGACTCAAAAGTTTTTGATCGATTTTGATTTGATTTTTGGTTGAGCTTACCATTCTCATTAACTACAGAGACACTAATCGGCTCAGTTCCTTTAACAGCATCACCTAGTGCACCGAGGGCAGAGGCCAAGTTCCTGCCGAGCTCCATCAGTGTTTGGTGCTGTAAAGGTTGCAGAACCTCTTTAAAGCCACTGACCCCATTCGCTATTTTATCACATCTGCTGTCTTCCTTCATTGTTTCATTCAGTTCTTTATTGCACTCTGGATGGGAAGCTGATACATTAGTGTCCGTACAGCCTGTGTCTGATGAATTAAGGTGGATTAGAACATTGAGAGCTGCAGCCAGGCTTTTAGTTGTCTCTACTGTGGTTTGGTAGAGCTCACCATAATGTTCTTCATGTAGGCTATTAATCCCATTGGTAATCTTTTCCTTTGAGCAACCTTCAGTAGGCTTCATCTCAACGGTCTCAATTTGCCCGCATGAAGCCGGAACGACTACAGCAGGCTTTTCACTCTGCCCTGCTACTTGAGTCTTTTTCTCCGGGCCAGTGGTGGGCGCCAAAGATACAAGTTTGAGTGAAGCTAACATGGTGCGCTGGTCCTGAAGGGCAAGTGCCATGTCAAGCTGCTCCACCTCATCTGCTTCCTGACTCAGTCGCTCATACGAACGATAATCCTCGTCATTCACCGGCCACCTATTCCACTCCATAGTGCAGCACACCACACCTGCAGGGCACACCTCAAGGTGCTCTGCCATCTGGCCACGGGCCAGAGTAAAAGGGCATCCTATGCTGTGGTTAAGACATGGCACCCTCTCAAGTGGGCACAGCAGCTTATGTTCAACAGCCTTGCAGCTGTGGAAAGTTGCACCGCATACAAGTGGGCAGCTAATAAGGTCACATGAATTGCCAGGTTCAGGCTTGACCATACATCGCCTACTTATACAGGAAGCACAGTGAACATGGGGTTCCTCCATTATTTTAGGCAACAGGACTGCAACGAACAGCAGTCTCTAGGCCTGGAGTCTTAACCACTGCAAAAGAATGGCAAAGAAAAACCTGAGATTAGACTTTTCTATATATCCATTATATTGCTATATTATCAGTTTTTTATGATAAAACGTTAGTTTTTAATGTGAGTTGACAAAAACAGCAAAGAATTGCAAATTACTCTACTAAGTGAAAGAAAACGTTATTTTTTAAACCTAGCCGGTTCATGTCTATTAATCTAACTACTATTTAAGTGACATGCAAAACTTAATATTAAGATTACAGCATATAGCTAATACAGAACTACAGACAGGTGTGTCTGTAGTTCTGTATTAGCTATATGCTATAATATATATAGTATAAAGTGTGTGTATATATATACCAAAAAGTGAAAAACTAAGCTTTTGTCTTAAAATTTGTTTAGCCTTTACAGTCAAAGCTATAAAAGGATTCAGCTAAAATTAGTTAATCTCACTTGTCAACATCACTAAATGATGACTATCTGGTTGTTAAATTACCATCTGACTACACTGACCAGTATAATAACTACAACAGCTTTCAGCACTGAACATTGATATCATTTTCTTTATGGCTTTAATGTATGTTAAACAACATTTATTACAATATTTTGCATAGATAATAATACGGATAATAAGAGCAGACTGCATCATATACACTTTATATGGCATCTATCACAAAAATGCATTACTATTACTATTACTATTAAAAATTGTATAATACACAGACACAAAATATACCATTACAATAGTGCTTAATAATTTACCCCTTTATTTTTAATAACTACAAACATTATTTATTAAAACAATTACAACAATCATTATCCTGTTATAAAAAAAATTATATATTAATATTATTATTTTTATAAATACAAAACTTTATTTAAAAAAGGTTACACCATGTTTCTGATAGTACTATAGACAAGGAGTTACACCTGCTAATCAAATGTAACAAAATTTTACATTTCAATCAACAGAAAGCAGAAAAATAGCAATAATTTGTTTATATACAGACAACATATGGAAACTAAAGTTCAGCTAACCTATGAACTGCTGCTTCACCAGTTGTTTAGCTATGACATCACATATATTAAAACCCCTGGAAAAATGACCATGTTTTTCATAGATTGTTTACTATTTGCATTACCATGTAGTTTTACTATAAATAAAACCATGGTTTCTGTTCTCAGACTATACTAAATCTGTGGTAAATCAAACTATAGTTGCTGTAGTAATCCATGATTCATTTTCGTAAGGAAAGGCAGGTTTTAAAATTTTAATTAAACTCACTATTACTATTACCTACAGTATATAACTGTTTAACATACAGCTGATTTGTTTCAAAACAAGTTGTTAACTAGCTATTTGATCCACTCACACAGAACTGAAATGTCACGTCGTATAGTTGAGAATAAATTGAAACATGTCGCCGGGATTTTGATAGTGATGTTCTGGTTTTAAGATTAACTTTGTTTTGTTTAATTATTCTCTACTGTGGTTAGCCTGTTAGCTAGCTCAATTTCATGCTTTTACTGCACATAAACAAAGTCCTCACTTACCCACAGACTGCGTCAACTAACTCCCTGCGTCACTCACACACACTGTTCGCGAGTTTATATTCACTTGTACTTTTGATACACACTTTGATAATATATGGGACACTTTAAACACTGTTGAGGGAATGCGTACACAATCATCACCGTTTTTCCTGTCCAAAAATGCTCAGTGCCCGCCGGGACGCACGCGGATGACGTCATCTCGCAAAACCCGGGCGTCGAGACGTCGCGGTTTATTTATCCAGATATTCTTTTGTTTTCATGATTTATTTTATCTTAAAATTAGATCAAATTAGAAAAAAATATTTGCGAGTTGGCAAATGACGAATGTTTAATGTCAACATAGGGTTTCGGAAATATATTTAGTTAACTGCATTTTATTAGTTTCATGTATTGCTGATGTAAACACATTAATGTTGCTGTCTTCTATGGAGAGACAAATTATTTAAAATTAAATCAATAAATAAATGTTTAAATACTTTACATGAATTACTACCAATAATTTACATTTAGCAAACGCTTTTATCCAAAGCAACTTACAAGGGGGCTTATTGCAGCATTGGAGGGTAAAATGCCTTGCTCAGGGGCACATCAGTTGTTTCCTGCTGGTACTGGGAATTGTACCGGCAACCTTCTGGTCATGATACCAACTCTTCTAATCAGTAGGCCAACTGGCCAGAACTGTTAAATATACAATTTAAATGCAATAAAATGCTTAACATGTTCTACTAATCTGTGGTTGCTACTATTATCTATTTTTATATATAAAATCAATATTGATACTAGCATTTACACTGGAATGTTTGCATTGTATTAAACATTTTTTATGATAAAACAAAACTTAACAATTTTCCTAAAACTCATTGATAGCTCCAAACACGACACGATAGTCCACAACATCTCTATAGAAGGCTGCCCTTCTTCCGTAGTCAAGAACCTAGGTGTGATTTTAGATAAGAACCTGTCTTTCGATGGTCACATTTCCAGTGTATGCCGAACTGCATTTTTTCCCCTTAGAAATATTTCAAAGATGCGACACATGCTGTCTGTCTCGGATATAGAGAAGCTAATCCACGCATTTATGACCTCCAGAATTGACTACTGTAATTCATTACTGGGGGTTGTCATGCAAAGCAAATAAATAAGCTTCAGCTGGTTCAAAATGCAGCTGCTACAGTTCTCACTAGATCAAAAAAGTATGACCACATAAGTCCACTCCTAGCAACACTGCACTGGCTACCTGTAAAGTATCGCATACATTTCAAAATTCTGTTAATTACATACAAAGCCCTAAATGGCTTAGCAATCAAGATACCTCCATGAACTACTATCAGCATACAATCCATCATGGACATTATGCTCACAAAATGGCGGGCTGTTAATAGTTCCAAGAATATCAAAAAAATCTAAAGGTGGAAGATCCTTCTCCTACTTAGCACCAAAACTATGGAATGACCTTCCCAGTAAAGTCCGGGACTCAGACACACTCGAACTGTTTAAAAGTAAATTAAAGACTTATCTCTTTAGCCTCGTGATTCACATAATCTCAGATCCAACTCTCTAAGGCCGCAATAGTTAACTCAACTGGAACCGGGCACACACACATACTACATACTGCATGTGTTATCACATATAACTGCTTACATCTACATAGGAACGGCTGCTACGCTAATGCTATTCTGTTTTGTCCCCCTCTCTCTCTCCTCCTCTCTCCCTCTCTCTCTCTCTCTCTCTCTCTCTCTCTCTATCCCCCTCTCCCTTTCTCCGAGGTATCCCGAGGAATGAGTTCCAGCTGGCACAACACTGCCCCACCTGATGTCCATCCTGGTGCTGCTAAATGACGACTACCCAGGACAACCTCCTGCACCTGTTAAATTAAAATCAAATCTACCACATTATACTTAACATATAACATTTTATTCACTCTCTAAAGTGATTTTCTGTATTCTACAATGTCTGTTTCTGTATCCTGTTAACTGCATAGCGAGTTATAGATGCGATCAATGGCAAATTGTGTCCTTTATTACGGATTGCACATGCTACGGATTGCAACTATAACACGTCATGTCAAGAGTTTTTTTGAATCCCTGACCACTGACTGCTATCTGTCATTACATGTAAAGCTGCTTTGATACAATGACCTTTGTGAAAAGCGCTATACAAATAAAATTGAATTGAATTGAATTGAATTGAATAGATAATGTGAGAATTAGTATCTAAGTTAGCTGAGGTATTTACACAGGACATTGATAAAACTGCAGTGAATTGACCCTTATCAATTAATAATTTTTATAATTTAACAAATAATAATTTTTCTAACTCAGCTGATAGGATAGCAAGATGGCAGCACCCTTTCTCTTTTTCTTCAAAATGGTTACGTTAATCATGTTTGTTATATATATCTTTTTTTATAGTAAAACTCACTCTACTATATAATATAAACATAATAGACCACTTTGCCACTTTAAATCTGTTAAAGGGGTGGTTGGATATATTCATGATTTTTTTTTTAATATCATTAAAAATATTTATTAAAAGCCACAGCGTCTCGAGCCGACAGGGCCAAAGAGTCACCACTCTCTTCAGAGAAGTGATAGCCAACAGAAACATATGTGCAATTTGACTGGAGCAGTCTCAATAGGCTCGAACAGGGGCAAGGAGAGACCAACCAAAATAAAAGCCAGATCCCAAACTGGTTCCCTATGGGACTCGCAAGCCTCAGCATCAAGGTGCCACGGAGGAAGAAACTTAGCAACTGGATCTCTGGCCTCTTTAGAGTTTCCCCCAGTCCTGGACATTTACATTTAGGCATTTATCAAAAGAAGCAACAATAGTCCGAAGAACTGCTTCTGAAAGTTTACAATGTTTTGCAGTGCTAGATAAGTACCGTAGAAGAGGTGTGTTTTTAGCTGTTTCTTAAAGGAGGTGAGGGATGTGGCAGATCGGATTGCGTTAGGGAGATTATTCCACAAGCAGGGAACAGAGAAGGATAAAAAACGAAAGAGAGATTTATTGCCCTTCTTTGAGGGTACCACCAGTCGACATTCGTTCGCTGAGCGCAGGGTTCTGGATGGGTTGAAGGTGTGTAGAAGAGAGTCAAAGTATATGGGTGCAGAGTTTGTAATGGTTTTAAATGTCAGCATTAATGATTTGAATTTAATGCGGGCAGCAACCGGTAGCCAATGGAAATATATGAAGAGAGGTGTGACATGTGCTCTTTTGGGTTCCTGGAAAACAAGTCTTGCTGCTGCGTTCTGAATCATCAGAGTGGTTTGATTGCTCGTGCAGGAAGACCAGCCAGGAGAGCATTGCAATAGCCCAGTCTAGACATTACCAGGGATTGAAATAGCAGTTGGGCGGTGTGCTCTGTGAGATATGGCCTGATCTTCCTGATGTTGTAAAGTGCATATCTACAAGACCGTGATATCCTTGAGAGGCAGGGGCTGAGGCCCGAGAAATAGAGACTCCATCCGAGGTGGTGGATGGGGGTGGAATAACCCCTTGCCAGAGGCAGAAGGTCCAGAACTCCCAGGAGCACAGCAATCGGGGAGATAGTGTACAGGTGTAGCCATAGCCATGGCCGAATCTGCATGAGGAGGAACCACCACCTCGGGGTGGAGTCTCTATTTCCCGGACCTCAGCCCCTGCCTTGACAAGATGTCTACTCCCTAAAACAGATCTCCTGAATGTTCATAGCTCTCAACAAGAGAGACTTGTCATGTGCCCAAATGAGGATCTGGTGAGCTTATATGATCTAGCTTATAGAATGGCCACCAATGCAGACCTCTTTGGCGATATATATATATATGAGACCACCAAAGTGTTGTCAGGCACATGATGGTCCCTGAGAAATATACAATGCTTGAAGGCTGCCCAGCATCTCTATCTCTGAGCTGGAGATGAGCTGAACTTTAATTTATAACAGACTGAAAGCTGGCGTGGATCTAAAACAGGACGTAGTGAAACTAGTGGATTACTTCCAACAGCCCATTCACAAGGACATGATAGGCAGGAAAGACTGCCACATGTGTCAGAGGTAAAAGACTTGCGGCAAATGTGTCTTGTCGGGACTCCAGACTGTACCAATTGGGCAGTTAGCTGGGTCATACTGGTGTTTGCTGCAACAGAAAGTAAATAGGTTCCATATGGAGCATACAGCTTGTCATAGAAGTAGGTCTGGAGTGTAGAACTGTGTCTACACACACTACCCCATTTGCTTCCACTAGCCCCCTCAGAAGCCAAACCCACAAAAAGCTCTTGATCAGGGGTGAAGCACTGTGCCCCCAGCCAAAGCTAGGTCTCTCCTCATGGGTATGTGCCACAAGAGACCATCAAGGAGAAAAACCAGATCCGAGAACCAAACTTGGGATGGCCAATGCGAGGCCACCAGCAGTGATGGGGGGCATACAGGCGTAGCCTCGGCCACCCTTGGAACTATGAAGTAGCGGCTAAAAATGCCTGACTACCAGTCATGAGGGGGGACATTATCCATGGCCTCCCACCAAATGCTTGGAGCCCACCATGGTGGGCAAACCCTGTTTGGTATGCAGTAACCACTAAGAACTGTCTAGCAGAAGTTTCCACGCTGCCAGATTGTCTACTAGGGGAACCAGGCTCTCAAGACTGGCTCTGAATAACTCCAAGCAGTAAACCAGCCCTGAAACATATTGGCAGGAGCAACTCCTGCTGACTGCGTTATTACCATAACATTTTAAAATTATGCATCATGCATCCAAAGCGACTCAGATCACCAGGCGCGGAGCAAGTGAAGCGGGAAAGCCTCGCAATGCACACAGCCAGCCCTTTCAAGAGCTGCCGGTACATGCTCCGCTCACAAACAAACATTAAAAGCTCGGCAGGGCAGAACGTGCAAAGCAAGAGTCACTCGAAATGCATGCAGCCAGCTCCATACGCACTCCACAATCACAGCATCCACTTCACCTCGGCAGCCGCGGAACAGAACAGCAAGTAACATGTGACTCGTCACCCTCCTCAGAGAGTGACAAGCAAAAGCATTTTGTTTTATTTTGCTGTAAAGCTGCTTTGAAACAGTGCTACATTGATAAAGAGCTATACAAATAAACTTATCGAAGCATACAATCTTCCACTATTTGGGGTCACCCCCACATATTCATGTAATATACTCAATTAACAATTAACTATTGAATTATATATTTAAACATTTATTTAAATATTTAAACATTTATTTATTGATTTAATTTTGGGTAATTTGGCTCTGTTCTAAGCACTTATCGAACACCAAAAAAAACCTATTTTCAGATCACAGATTTTATTATGGACAAAATCATTACCAGTAGAAAGCAAAGACCAAGACCCATGTTATTAGTACACTGCTTGGCTCCTTATTCGAACCGAAGTTTTTACTCCCAGAGTTTTTATTCTTTCAAATGCCCTTATTTATAAATGTATTATTGCAAATTGTTCACAAAGCCAGGTAAGTTGTATAATACATCAGTCACAAAATATAACATTAAAATAGTGTTTAATAATTTATCCATTTATTTTGTAACTACAAACATTCTTAATTAAAACAATTACAACAGCCATTACCTGGTTATAAAAATTTATTTGTTTTCATGATAAATATAAAATGTTATTTAAAAAAAAGGTTACATCATGTTTTTGATGGTGCCACAGACCGGTTGCACCTGCTACAAAGTCTAATAAAATGTACTTCATTTTCATTTCAATCAACAGAAATGATTACATATAATATATTTAATCAGACAAATCACAATAATTTGTTTAGTTACGATTAGGTTCATTATAAAGTTTTATTTAAGAAAACATAATCAGTTAAGATTATCACATAATCATTCAAGATTATCAATTATATATTTTATTTCTAGATTTTTAATTATATTGTTAGATTAAGATCTCATCAAATGAGCTGATTCTGCTTAGTTGCTATTCATATCCTGTCTTTGAGTAGTAATGGGGCAGGGCTTTTCCAGACAGGGTTTAAGCCTAGTCCCAGACTAAAATGTTTGTTTGAGCTGTCTTAACTGAAAACAACTTGCACTGACATATCTTAAAATATATCAGTGCCAATGCTTTGTCTCAAGATTCCCACCAGCAATGTTTTTTTTGTAAGGCATGTTTGTAAAAACTACTTAAATGTGTTGATTTAACTAAGGCCTAGTCCTGAATTAATCTAAACCATGTCTGGGAAACCGCCCCTAAATCAGAACACATAGCATCTGTTGGCTTTGTATCTACATTCCTGTACAGTCCATGCTGGAGGAGGTGACTTTACTCAGACCCCAGTGGTGACACACACAGGCTTGGAATAGGCACTTTGGTTGTTGGAGTTTTTGGCAGACAGTGTGATACAGTAGCGTGTGGCAGGTTTTAGATCACTTAGAACCGTAGCGGTCTGATCATAGATGGGCAGAACCTTTTTTATGGGCATTGATAGGGTGTCCTCTTTTACAATTAGGGTGTAGGAGTTTGCCCCCATCACGGGAGACCAATCAACCTTCAGTGACCTCACCTCCCCATGTGTAACTGTCACTTCAGGGATAGACAGCTCATCTGCAGAGGTAACAGTATTTATTCAACCATATTTTCAAATTCTTGCTTGGCAAATATATTTTTTGTTTCAATAATTATTCCACAGCAACCCATGAGTTCTGTATATCTTACCAGGGGTCAGTCCTGCTATGATCTTGGCTCCTCTTAAATCTCTTTTTCTGCGATTTGAGGTTTGGCCTGGAAAAGGTATGAGATATTTTCATTTTTCAAAACAGTTTTCATTTACACAGATAATAAAAACAACTGTCAAAATGAGTTTGACATATTCCTAAATAGCCTCTTACTTGTGGCTAAATACCCTTTTTACCCAATTTTTTTAGATCATCACATTGCTAGTAAAGATATAACAAACAAAAGAACAGTGACAGTAACACACAATTACAGTGTTTCTTATGCACAGCAGTGTATAAAAATTACACTTTAAACTACCTTTCTACATATTGTTGATAGAGCTTGTAGAATTCTCCACAGACAGGGGCGTAGCAGTGGTTAGATAAAGGTTATTCTGTCCTCCGCACTTTTTTGATCAAGCGCCAAAATCCTCCATCGCATTCTCTGGTTTGTTACTTGTATTTGAATGAACTAAAATTCAGTCAATTACATGTGAGTGTTATGAAACGAATCATCTCTTTTGCGCGAGTTTCTCTATTCTTTATTATTTGCTATTTTAGCGGGTTTTGAATGTACGAAAGTAATTGAGAAAAAAAAAAAACATTTTCTTTCAAACATACACTGTAAGTATGTGTTATGTTGCGACCGAACTATGATCCATGTTTTGATTTGATTTATAGTCATCACCGATATGTTCTTAACTTTACCTGGTCTGTAGGAAAGGCAGTTTAGTTTTCTCCAAATTTTAGAATAGTAGTAAACTTATCAAAACCATGAAATAACACAATTGTAAGTGTTAGAATTATGTTGTGACTAAAAACATCCAAAATAAATTAATTATGTTATATTTTAGCATCTTCAAATGTAACCCTTTGTTTACAATTTGCAAAATCATACTCTTGGAATTCAGCTTCTTGAGGTACCTATCACATGACAGCTGTGTCCCCCCACTTTTAAAATGCTTGCTACACCCCGCCAACAGATGTTATTTTCTTACCAGTAACTACCCTTGAACCAATGCTCTCTCCCGCACTGTTTCTAGCTGTCACAGAAACATCAGACGCCAGCACGCCAGACACCTGACAGCTGAAATTGAGTGTGCTGCAGACAGGCACCTGACCCTCAGAGCTAAGCTTGTAAACAGTGTATTCTGTGGTAAGAGCTGAAGATGTCCACTTGATTGTGGCTGAGGAACTATCACCTGTGAAAGTGACATCTTTTGGAGGACAGGGAACTAAAAGATAGAAAAAAGTAATAAATTAAGAATGTGAAACATTGGTGCGTACTAATTATTGATATATTATCAATATATTATCTATCTGTATCTGTTGTCTCTCTGTCTGTCACTGTTCTCCCTATCAATGTTTTACCATTATATATGGTGTTTGTGCATCAGTATTACTGCTGGATTACTGTGTGCAATGTTTTAGGTTAATGAGTTCCAATATAGCGTTGGGTAGTTTATTCTATAGCAATGTATAAAATAAATAAATAAATTTCTGCTTTACCATTTACTGTTTTAAAAATCTTTACTGTGTCCCGATGGGAACTGCCTTGAAATACTTCTTCGCATTTGAAACTTGATAGGTTTTTTACTGTATATAGTTTATATATAGTATAAGGTAAACACATAATTTATTCATAATTTATATTTTAAAATGTAATTTTCAACTTTCTGCCAGGAATGTTTCTTGTTACCTGTGACACCAGTAACAGCCTGAGATGGTCTGCTGTTCCCAGCTGAGTTTTTCACAAGCACATTTAGGGTGTAGGACGTGCTACAAGTCACAGGAAACTCGAAGAATTTGCGGTCTGTCCAATAGGATGACACATCCATAAGCATCTGTGGGTTGTCCTGCAAATGCCCAGTCATCTGGACAAGGTAGTTGACATCAGGACAGCTCACAGAACTCCAGGAGGTCATGACTAAAGTTGCTTCACCCATCAGATGGGTCCTCACCCTCACACTGGCAGGAGGGCATGGGACTACAGGAGAGTCAGCAGACAGTTAAGAAGCGTTCAGTAAGGTTTTCATTAAAATTGCATTTTTAGAGATGATATGACACACTGGGGAATTAATGGGGTTTTAATGACAGATTTAAATGCCTGGTCTATGTAAAGCAAGAAAATTAAAGAATTAAAGAAATAAATGAAGATGAATTATATTTATTTTAAATAAGTTATATACTGTAGCAAATTTAATAAGGTTGTGTACCTGCGCCCTCTTGGACTGGCACACTGACTGAGCTATTACAGATCCCATCTGAACCGTGTGCACTGAAGTTATACACTGTCCCGCAAGTCATTCCCTGGATGATACAGGAAGTACCAGTTGTGTCACAGTTAAGTGTATCCCCATTGTCTGCTTGGGCAATTGCAAAGTAGTGCAGAGATTCTTGGCTCTTAACCCAGGAAAGTGTGGCTGTCCTGGTATCACACTGCATGGCCACACTAAAGTTCTGAGGTTGACAGGGCACTGGACGGGGCAAAGGAAATAAAGTATATCACAGCATAAATGCTCAATGAAGTTTTGAGACAATTCGTGATTAGTTGTCTGTTGCTAAATAACTGACTGAGTTATATTCTGGCTTGTTAACATCAAAATTATTTTAGCTGATAAGCAATCAAACATTGAAATAAACTTTACGTACTAAATTTAAAGGATTTATACATTTCAATTGTGAAACTGCCACAAAAGCCTAAAATAAACATTATGCTATTGCCCATTGGTGTAGACAATTATTGTTAGCATCATCTTGCAGTTATTGTTGTTGGTGTGAACAGGCCTTAACTCTACATCATTTTACATTGTATGTAATTTTAAGGTAAATGTTTGCCACATTATAAACTGATATAGCTGCAATTTGCTAATCATGAGAACCCATAAGTAAAGTGAATGTACACCACATGCTTTATAAAAAGGGGTTTAGTAGCTCTGTAACCCATAAATAGAATGATATTACCTAAAAAATGGTATTTGTTTGGGAATAGACCAAATAACAGAGATCACATAAATAAAGAGGAGCAGGCAAATAGTTTGGAGCCTTTTGAAACATTTTGCATTTTGAGACAATACTGATAGCCAAATCATTTTAACATGTGCCATACTGCTATAACCAGTATAACCCTTAGCAAGGAGCAGCAATAATATAATTTACTACATTTGAATACAAACTTGTGTTTGGGTTTTACCAGTGCAATTCCCTTTGTTATCTTTTATTGGGTATTTTTATTTGGTACTTTTAGTAAACCGTTCTTAGTTATTAGCTGAAGTGTGTGACTCACCCGTGTGGAAGGTGACCTGCTGGCTTGCTGGACTGGTGCAGTTTCCAGCCGAAGCAGTTACACTAATGTTGAAAAGCTGTCCGCAGTGCAGGTGGGACAGGGTGCAGTTGTTGGTGGTGCTTTTGCAGGTGCGTACATCCCCGTCTCTGCCCATTGCCATGAGAGAGTATGACTCAGCCACCACAGAGTGTGACCATGATACCTGCATGCCACTTGAATCGCACAATGGCTCCACTGACACGTATTGAGGAGTACAGGGGGCTGTGTGTGAATGATGTGGAAAGTTTATGAGTTTGCATGATTGTAATCTGTGATTCAATTGCCAGTTTCAATTGCCAGCATTTTAAAAATTCCCCAGGATTCAAGATAAATGAATATAAATAAAAATATGGAATAATTACTAAGACGGACTGGTTATAGTTAAAAGTAGTTGCATTCCCTTGTCACACAGCAGCATTCTGCTATTCACCAATCATAATCAAGCAGTACAAGAGAGCTGTGGGGTAAGATAATATAATAATTTGCTCTGTTTTGTATAATGTGTAATGCAACTAATCACCCTTGAAACATTAACCATAGTAACATTAAACATAGTTTTTTGTATTATTATGCTTTTTACTATCGTCTAACCACAATAACCATGTTTATAACATAACCATAATAACCATAGTTTAATCATGGTATTTGTAGTTACACTATGGTAATACAAGTGGTAATTTTAAGTGAGTTATTTTACTATAATAAAACCATGACACTGACAAGTTTCTGCCCCTGGCGAGTGGCCTTCAAAGACATTCTCAACTCTATAGGCATTAGACAACATGTGTCAAGGCCCACTCACTGTCATAATCAGATGTAATACTCTCTAACAGTATAAATGTGGAGAGTGTATAAAACTTTACAAATTTTCTGCAGAGTAAAGACATTTCAGATCATTATCTAGTATCGTGTATGCTTCACCTGCCTAAAGGTGCCAATTTAACTCCATGTTACAAATACGGTAGGACAATAACTTCTGCTACTAATAACTTGTTTCTCAGTAACCTGCCTAAATGGTCTCAATTCCCTAGCAAATCCGATAATTTAGAAGATCTTGATTTAAAATGTTAAGGGGGGGTATCATGCTGTTTCACGCATTCTGACTTATTTACACTGTTAAAGAGTTGGATGCTCATGGTCAAAGGTTCAAATAGCGAGTCGAGTGTATAACGGAGTATTTCTGTGCTGAATGCACTTTGTCAGGGTTCATACAAGTTTCTACAAGTTTTTTCTGAATATTGCTCTGTATGACTTCATACCAGCGGAATGTATCTTTGTATGGGCATTTCTCACAGAACTGCATAAGCGCATCTACACCTGAGCGTTAGCTAGTTCGAGTTACTAAAGCCGTGTGTAGCGCTGCAGATATAACTATAGTTCCCAGTCAAGGGAACTCAACGCTGCGTCAGCGTTTGCCGCTATGGGAACGCCTTTGCGTGACTGCGTCTGAAGCACGTGTGTAAAATTGCCGAATGGCTAGACTGAACGTCACAGGCGGGTGACGTCAGGACCAGGAAGCTATAAAAGGACCTTGGGACGCACACACATTCAGCTTTTGTGCCTTCAGCTGCGCGTGTGTGTGTTTCGCTAGAATGGTTAGAGGCGCTCGAAAACGCCTTTAATGAGTGTGGCTTTCAGAAAATGTGTTCCTCCTTGTGCTCGCTTCATAACGAGCGGGGACTCACATGAGTTCTGTGTTGTATGTTTAGGTTGAACATGCCCGGTCGGCGCTCGAAAACGCCGACTGCGAGCATTGTGAAGCGTACTCTCCGCTCTCGGCTGGCTTGTGCAGATAAACATAACCAGCCGAGAGTTTCTCACGGTGGTGCCGTCTCTGCCGAGGCAGAGCGGCGTTTACCGTCGTGGGGATCACAAACAAATAATAAAACGAATCCTGTGCCCGGCCGGCGCTCGAAAACGCATACATATAATCTGCTTTTGCTGTCTGATTGTGGCTGCATTTCGCTACTTGTGCTATTAGATTTTAGCACAGCATTTGACACCACTGACCACAGCATACTTTTAAATTACAATTATGCCAACATTAGTGGAATAGCGTTGGAATAGTTTAAATCATACATCATCTGACCGTTTTAGTGATTCATACCAATCACAAGTCCAGTATGGAATTCCACAAGGCTCAGTGTTAGGGTTGTTGTTTTTCACCCTATACACGCTACCTGTTATGAATCCTGTCCCTGCTACTCCTCCCACTCACCAGCAGAGGTCTCTGTTCTCTGTAAGACCCTTGCATTTAGGAACTGACCTGTTTCCCATCAATGATGCTTTCACACACATACTGCCGAGTACTGTATGCACATATCACTGTTTAGCCATAGCTACTTTCCGAAGCCTGTTCATTTTCACTGTAATGCTGATAATGCTCAACTCTATATTTCTTTAAGGCCTCACGAAACACACCAGTTCACCAGAATGATGGAATGCATAGTCAGTATAACAACTTGATGACTAGCAACTTTCTGTTGTTGATCTCAGACAAAACAGAAGTGTTAATCATTGGGCCAAAAACTTTCCAATGATGAGACATGCTATCAACTTCAGGTAATCCAAAATGCTGCAGCTAGAGATCTTACAAGAAAAAAGTATGAGAATATCAGCCCGGTTCTGTCAGCACTGCGCTGATTACTCATTAAGCATCATATAAACTTATATATAAATATATAAGTATAATTATATACAGTTGTGGACAAAAATATTGGCACCCTTGGTAGATATGAGCAAAGGAAGATGTAAAAATAAATATGCATTGTTTCTCCTTTTGATGTTTGTGTGACAAAAATACAACTTTTCATTAAAGCAAAACTATTGAAAAAGTATTGAAAGTTACATTATGAAAAACCTATTTTTTCCTAAATGCATGTTGGACACAATTATTGGCAACCCTAGAAATACTTATGAGTTACATTTTTCTGAAGTATATTCCCAAAAATATTTACATTTTCTTAGCACACTAAGGTGACTATAGAGCTTAGATCGGGCCCAACAAATCAAGCCCGACCCTACCCGAGCCTGAGCACGTTGTGTCCGAGCCCGGCCCGGCCCGACACGTTCACTGTAATTATGAGCCCGAGCCCGATTTAAACCCGACCATTTTTAATATGTGGGCCGTTATAACCAGGGGCGGCGCCAGATTTTTATTTTTTTTAACGCAGGTGCTGCTGTGCTAGATCATTTAGGCTACAGGGTGAACCTACGCAGTTATATATATAGGCTATTATATAAATACTATTAATAAATGATCAAAAATTGGCCACTCAATATTAAATATTCAATTATTTTAATTATCATAGCCTAATTAAAGTTTTAATTTTATTAAATTGAACAAGCACAACATTCAGCTTTCAATCAAATATTCTTAAATATTTATTATAATTAATAATGTTACTTCAACATATTGTTATTTCAACATAATATGTGTGTGAGCAACAAGCAAGATGTGCATTTGTAAATTCGGTGACAGCGTGTTACAAGTTTCAAATGGTGTAAGTGTGACCGCGGCGCGCCGGCGCCTCCATGTCATTATTATATTGTCTGCTATATTGCTTTTTATGTATTAAATCCAGGTAATTGGTTGATGAAAAATGTATTAAAATTAAGATACAATTTATACTAAACGAAATTCACTTTAAAGAAAATCTTTCTTCAAAACAATACTTAAACTTAAAACTAAATGTGCTTATTTAATGGCTAAAACACGTAGGCTACTACAGACTCTCTTTTTGTACAAATTTGAAATTGCTCTTCCAGCTCCATGTTGCACTTAAGCTCACAGCAGGTGTGATGCGTCGCGCGTGCGAGACTCCGAGTGCAAGTGGACGAGACGCTGCGCATGACACGTGACGTGCTTTATCAAGGGCCCGACCCGACCCGGCCCGAGGACGGTGGCGGGAAATATCGGCCCGACCCGGCCCGCGGGTCGGGCCGGGTCGAGTCCGGGCTCGGGCAGAGAATCTAAGCTCTAGGTGACTATAAACATGATGTTGTCCAGTCATGACTTTCTGTTTCACAAAAGAATAAATATTAAGTAAAACAAAGGCCAAATATCCTTATTATTTGACACAATGGGTAAAATGAAATAATATAGTTCTGATGTGCATTAAAGGATTCCTGAGCTGCACAAAATAGAAAGTGGCTTTAAGGAAATAGTTAAAACAATAAAAATTCCCATTTGCACAATAAGGGTAACAGTTAAGACATTTTAATCAAATGGAGATGTTGTGATTGAGTGGCCAAAGACTCTTCCAGGACCACAGATGGAAAACGGCAGAAATTAGTTAAATCATGGAGTCAGAAAGCTTAGAAAAAGGAAAACAGCACCTCCATCACAACACACAAAATTGTTTGGGACACAGTTAAAGAAATAAATCCACTACTCTCATGCAAAAAAATCTCCAATATTAATTTGCCATACTGTATTTTAGACAGGACTGGGTTCTATGGCCATATGAAACTAAAGAAGAGTTTTTTTGGCAGCAAGAACACAAGACAGGTTTGGTGAACAAATGGATAAAAAAGTGCCCCATGTCCACAGTTAAATAAACAGCCGGATATTTGTTGTTGTGGACCTACTTTTATACCAGAGGTCCTGAGCAACTTGTTCGGATACATGGCATTACTATTAATACCAAAAGAAAAAAAACCAACCTGACTTCCTTTACTAGAGATCTTACAATAGGCAGTGGTTAGATCTTCCATGAGGACATTGGTTAAAAACAAACAAAAATGGGTAAATTAGTGGGGTGAACTAAGGAGGAGAAACCACCAACATTTGCGTATGGAGGAATGGCCTAATATTACTTGCCATAAATTCTTCAGCCTCATTAGACATTATAAGAGAAGACTCTGAGCAGTTTTCAGGTAGTAAAAAGCATTAAATGAAAGGGTACCAAATATTGTGTCCAAAGTGCATTTAAGAAAAACATTTTTTTCATGATTTGATTTCCCCCCCACTTTCAGTAGCTTTGCTTTAATGATTGTATTTTTGTGAATTTTGTAAAATATAGATCAAAAGGAGAAACAATGCAGATTTTGTTTTACAACTGTCTTTGCTCATATTTACCAAGGGTGCCAATATTTCTGTCCACAACTGTATATTATATATATTACCACTAACAGGAGCATACATTAATAAAAAAGTGAACGCATTGCACAGCGCACTGTGTTTACTGTTCTAAACAGAGGTTTTCACCCTAAATAATCCACCATTCACCAGTGATTATTTCAAGCCATGAGTGAAATGAGCCCACCCCCATGTCTCTACGATGTTACGATGCAGAGATATAGCTGTTTTAAAACTGTTGCTAGGGTACTCTGGTTGGTTGCTAGGGAGTGAAGAACCATTTAGGAACCAGTTCTCGGTTCCCAACCCTAGTCAAGAACCACACCAAAACCGTTTTTTTCTGGCACCCAAAAATCTACATTTAGAGTATGGTATAATAAATGATGAGTGGTGTATTTTGAGCAGAAACTTCATAGACACATTCTGTGGACACCTAAGACTTATATTAAAAGGGCTATGTGTGGTGGATTATATTTTTTTGATTATCTGATGTGTTAATATGTTTGCAGTTTTAAAATTGTGCACCTGTGTTAATCTTGTGAGGAGGGCTCCGCATACTGCTGCATTTGTCGGAGGAGGCAGAAACCAAAATGGTGTACTGCATTCCACACTGCACTCCAGTGAGGTCACAGGAAGTGCCTGTGCTGTTGCACACCAGGATGCTTTGGTCATGACCTTCTGCTGTGGCCACATATGAGGAAGAACTTTCATTCAGCTGCCAGTTGACTGTTATTTGGTTGCTATAACAGTCTGTGTGTGCAGTGATGGAGGTGAGAGCACACGGAGCTGCGGATTGAACAGAAAGTTTGTTATGAAGTCAGTTACATCTTATGAAGTCAATTACATCTGCCTGACCAATGTGTTGTGAGTGGATTCTAGGTAGTTGCTAAGGTGTTCAAGTAACTGGTTGCCTGGAAACTGTTTAACACTGATACAACTAGATGGTTGCTAGGGTGTTCTGAGAAGTTCCTAAGAAGATGCTCGTGGTCAGTAAAGAGTTCTAGTGGGGTTGCTAGTGTGTTCTGTTTGCTACAAAGAAGTTACTGGGGTGTTGCTAAGGTGTTCTGATCTCTTAATAGTTTCTGTGGCATTAGCTGTTGCTAAAGTTGCTAGACGGTTAATAAATAGATAGACAAACTGTGTGTTTGTACCTGTCTGGATCTGGAAGGTGTTACTGGGTCTGCTTTGGCAAAATGAATTTACAGCAATAACATGGAGGGTGTATTTGGCTCCACACAGCAAGTCGGGAATGTTGCAGTGCTGTCCTGTAGTTGTACAGCTTGAAGTAGCCCCACCTTTTTCCACTGCAATCACAGAATAAGACTCTGCCCCTTCTGTTTGTAACCAGGACACCCAGGCTGAGTTTGTAACACAGTCCAAGTTTGCTGTCTCTCCCCCAGGAACACAGGGAGCTAAAGACACAAACACATCAACAGTAAAGTCCCATTCAGACCAAGAACAAGAATTATAAAGATAACTATGACATAACGATATACTGTAACGATATATTAGCATTACTGTTTTCATTATTGTTATCTGGGTGTTATATATAAGTGTTATATATCCTAGATGCAGTTAGTGTTATAAGTGTTATATATCCCTAGATGGGGCAGTTGTAGCCTAGTGGTTAGAGAGTTGGCCTTGCAACCAGATGGTTGCCAGTTCGATTCCCAGTACCAGCAGGAAACAACTGAGGTGCCCTTGAGTAAGACACCTGACCCCTAATCGCTCCCAGTGTGCCACTGGTAAAGACTTGTAAGTCGCTTTGGATCCAAAGTGTCTGCTAAATGAATAAATGTAAATGTAAATGTAAATGTAGATGCCACAGTTCTTTTTACTATGAATAGGGTAAAAGTGCACCGTTCAATATGGGGGCTTTCTTAAATGGTTAACTGCAATGAATGGGGGTAACTGTAATGATCCCTGTCTCCCCAGTTCCTGTCTTGTCCCTGCTTCCTCTTCTTGACTGTTTCACAATTGCAATACATTTCCCATAATCTCCTGCCTGGACATTGTCATTCCCATCACCTGTGCCTTGTTACCCCCTTGCTATCCTGTGTATATATAGCCCTAGTGTTTCTTGGGTTTTTGTCAGTCGTTGTCCTGTTCTTTTGTGTTCCTTGTTTCCATGATTTTGGATTATTGTCATTAAAATCTGCATTTGGTCTCTTTGCATTCCTGCCAGCGTTACAGTCGGTGGTTGGTTCACAACACTTAGAATTTCAGTGTTTAATGACTGATGATTGGCCTTATCTACTGCAAGGTGAGACTTCTGTTGCAACAGTAGCTGTATCAGTAGCTGTAACTGCAGCATCTTGATAATGGCTATAATCTTTGGTCCAAAGTACATGGTTGTGCATGCTCATGGCATGACTGAGCACCTGGTTAGTACCTATTGGTGTATGGTATTTATTCAGACCCAAAACTTGCTCGCTACAGTTCCATGAGTGGAAAGCAAGAGCACATTTATGAAATGTGAGCTTATTTCAGCTCCAAGAACAAAAATGCCATCCGCGAGCCCAGGGCTGTGTCGTACGTGCACGCTATAATGCTCTCGCCTGGTCTAGGTGGCTGAGCACCAGATCCCTGTGTACTGACCCTCAAAGGCAAACCAAAGGAATGGTCTGTGTTAAGGTACATTTGAGACATGAAAGAATGTCTCCTCCATGTCTAATAGCTGCAAACCAATCTAGATGCTGCACACATTTTAGAATATGTTCCTGCTTGAGTATCTTGAATGGGAGTCCTGTAAAACCCTGCTTTATCTTAGCTAAAAGATCAAGCTCAATTGCGGCCTTCACTGGAAGGATCTCCCTCTCTGAATTAAAAGCTTCTTTCTTTACGCATTTTTATTCAGTCAAGTATTCAGTGTCACTCCTATAAATTTCCTATAAATAAAGAATAAGTTATTCATTTTGTGTTGTTGAAAAAAGGTTACCTGAGGACACAATGAGAGCTGTGCTGGGTTGACTCTCACAGCCAGCTCTAATAGCTGTTACAGTGACAGAATATGACCGTCCACATAGTAAGCCACTGATGGAACAGCTAGTGGCAGTGGAGTCACATGATAGGGAAGCTCCTCTACTGGTTGCCCTCACATGAAATGATTCTACATCTGGATTGGTCGCCCATGTGACAGTCATGGAGCCGGTGGAGCAGTCTATCTGAACATCTACAGCCTCAGGAGCACAGGGAGCTATGAAAAGAGATAGAAAGATGTTTCAATGTAGGGAACTGTACCCAAAATCTTGTCCTTGCTTAAAGATAGAAGATATCTAATTTATACAACACCAAACAGAACAGCAAAATAAGTACATATTCTGAATGCTTAACTATGATGTTAGGTGCCCTGGGTTACTGCTATACGGTTTGCAGTATAGAGTAATTTGGCTATGTTGTTGATAGTGTTTTGGGTGGTTGCTAAGGTGTTGCTAAGTGGGTACTTACTAACTTACCCCCTCAAGACTCTATATATTCTTGTCGCTATATATGGCTTGTGTCACTCTTTAATGTAAGCATGTAGGGTTTTTGCCTACTTTATTGTTCAAGTGAAAATCAGATGTCTGGTTTGAGGTATTGATTGTAAAATTGTGTGGAACAAGTAATAAGCTACATTTAATGCTCAGACTACAAGCCAATGTAAGGATGCTCAATACAGATATAGAGCCAGAGTGTTAATATTCTTTAGGAGGTCAACCTAAAATATTACTTATTGTATGGTAATATTTGCACACTCAATTGTTATGGTTATTTATAAAAAAAAAGTGACATGCTATTATCTGTGCTACTTACCAGTATGCACTTGTGTAAATGTACTCTTTTCACTACTGCACATGTGGTCTATTGATATTGTGGACACATTATATGTCCGTCCACAAAGCAGATGCTCTAGCTCACAGTGGGTCTCGCTGCCATTGCAATACGCTGTGTGGGACCCATCAACAGTGATGCCCACAGCCTGGTAAAACAAAGCTCCACTGGCACCTTCCCATGTTACAGCCACAGAGTTAGACAGGCAAATGAGTGAAGCATGTACGTTGGTGGGTGCACATGGGACTAGGGAAAAAAAGAAAGGTCAGGCATTAGGAGTGTAACTAACATCACAAATGCAGCTTTTCATCTAAATATTGTGCTACACTAATTCAGACTGATACCTAATATGAATTAAGTCAGTATTTTGGACTGATTTTTAAAAAGACTCGGATTATGAGAGACATAGGTACTGCAGGTCTTCTTTTGCAGGCAACCAGTAAGCACAACACCATAGAAAGACATTTTGTAAATGTATTGTGTTTGTACAGTATTGTTTTTATTTAATTTTAACAACTTCTTCAGACTGCTAACTGACAGTTTGAGTCAAATACAGTCAGTTTATTTATAGTACTGTAGATTCATAAGTAAAATATAATATTCTGCATTCTCTCTTGTATGACTGCACGTTGTTGAGCAAATATTGTACCTGACTGCAATTTTGAAAGGGCATTTTGGCTGTCACAGTGGCTGTCTTGGGCAGTGATTGTGAGGTTGTATGCTTGACCGCAGTGCATGCTGTGTAATCTGCAAGTGGTGATGGGACCGGCACAATGTAGTTCGTGCCCATCTGGACTGGATGCACGCACCAGGTAGGAAACAATTGCCGTTTCTTGCTCCCAGGACACTACACCCACATGACTTTCACATTCCATTTGAGCAACTACTCCCTGTGGCTCACATGGAACTAACCAAGATAAAATGATCATGAAATTTAAAACAGGTATGCAGCACTTAAAATCCATGTATTACCCAGTACATTTCTGTAAATTGTGTGCATATAGTCATCCTACCTGTGTCCAGCAGTATGCTATGACTCTGTGCACTGATACACACATGGTCTGAGGCAGTCAGACTGATGCTGTAGGTGAGTCCACACAATAAGTCAGTGAACTTGCATGCAGTGCTGTTGCTGCTGCATGATGATGCAAAGCCCCCGTTGCCTTGAGCAACAACAGTGTAATGCAAAGCTCCTCTGCTAGGCTGCCAGGACACATCAACCACACCCGACTCACAGTTTAGGTTTGCCTCAGGCTGGCTTGGAACACATGGGGCTGGGGACAAAATGGGAATTGACATTTTATTTATACCTAAACCCATAACCTGAATGGCTACCCACCTGTCATAACTAGTTTAGGATCAACTCACTCTAATAATTGTTATTATTATTAATTTACAAAACCACATTTTTATTTGTCCATTAACATTTATATTAATCGAATAACAACATCCAATGGAATGTTATGATGCATAATATAAAAAATTGCACAGCAAACTGGAATACTTGATTGCAACATTCCTAGGTACGTTATTCCCTGATAACTCACAGTATGGTCATCCGGGTACTATGAGTCAACTTGACCTTGATGCTTTAATAATAACACACAGTATGAGAATATACCATTACTGATTAAACCAAATTGCGTGTTCGTCTATTTGTCTTTGTTGACATTCGTGTTTAAAGATTTTTATTCACTACAAATAAGCTAGAAAACCTTTCTAATCAATATTTTGTGTCCAATAATTTACTTATGTGGCAAGACTTTGGCAAACACTTTGTCAGGGTGCTGATAACTATATCAGGGTTTATTCTGCGATAACAACCGGCAGGCTGTACAGTATCCGTTACTTAAAATATGTTAATCCCACTTGCTTGACTTAAAAGAAACACAGACAGCAAAGATAATTCATTTAATGTTAAATCGATGTTAAATTGATTATTCCCAACATTGATTTTACATTATATCAATTATCTTTGCTGTGACATGCGACATGAAAACTAGTCATGAGATACAGAGAATTTTTTCTAGGATTAACATGTAATGAGACAATCTACAACAAACCTAATTTATTGAAATTGTATGCAATTAAATTGCAGTTTATTTAGGGTCACCTACCTGAATACAGTCTTTTGATTGAACTCCTTGAAACATTACAATTATGGCTAATGGCAAGCACACTAATATCATATATGGAGCCACAATTGAGGTTAGACACAACACAGGAAGTATTTGTGCTGTCACATTCTGTCAAATGGCCATTTGTGCTAATGGCTTGCACCTCATAGGACTCCACCCCACCGCTGATGTTCCACTGCACATGTGCAGAGTTTGAAGAACAGAGTAAAGTTGACTCCACGTCCTGAGGAGGACAGGGTACTGTTTACACCGATGAGAGAACAACAGAAAGTGAGAGAAATATTAAGCTAAACAAACAGAAATCATTCAAATTTGTTCAAATGTAGACATTATTTAAGGTAGCATACAGTTGTATTAGCTACAGGTTAAGGGGTCATTCTGAGGAAACAGCAGCATGAGATGTGTTTTTTCTTCTTTTAAAAATGTTTTTAAAAGTTTTTGCTTAAAAAAATATTAATTGTATTTTTTCCATTACACCAATGTACCAATAGTTATTTACAGGTATTGTTTCTAAAATTAGATCTAAACCTAAGCACTATAATTTATTTAAATTCTAATATCACTCAAAACAGTGAAAGATAAATAGAATAAAATAAATCACTAAAATAATATTCATTAATATTTTTCTTTAAATTAAATGTCCTATTTTAAGTTCCTTTGCATTACATGTTAAAAATTTATGTCAGAGCAGTACACCGACATGGTGCGGTTGCGCTCTGGGGGACCCGAGTTCAAGTTCAATATCCTGTTAATTATGTTAATCAGCAGTAATTCATGCCAACACACATGTGGCACTATTTCTGTTGAATGACCCTAAAAGAAAAGTAAAAATGCTTACTTACAGATTACATTTTTTATTAATTGTTTGTTTCTTACCGGATGCCACATCCAGGGGGGTTCCATGTGTGCTGTGGCACACTCCGTCATATGATACCATTCTAACACTGTATCTTTGTCCACAAGTCAGTCCTGTCAGTTCACAGTGAGTGTAGTTGCTGGAACAGGTGGATTTCAGGCCTTCAGGTGTGCTTGCTTCAGCAGTGTAGGAAATTGAGCCCTCAGTCTGAGTCCACTGCAGCAGTATAGAGTCAGTGTTGCAGTTCAAGTGTGTTGCAGTAATAACTGGGGCACAGGGAACTACATGAAACAGGAACATATTAGTATACATATTTGTTATACAAATTATATATAGACAAACAAAGTAATAAACTTAAAACCTAAAAGGTGAATCTTAGAAAAGTATGTGTGAAAAGTATTTCACAACTCAAATCCTATCAACACCACATGCATATTTTTAGCATCACATGGTGACATTCTTGACAATTAAGCACTGCCAAACACACACATCTACAAATCTAAGTGTTCCAGTAATTCAGTTCTGTTAGAATTATACCACTTTCTTTACCAATCTTTTGCTTTATCTATTTTATTTCAAATTTTGGGGTGAAATGTGACATGAGTGACATGAGTAACTGAATCATACCTGTGTGGAAGTATGCTGCTTGACTAGGAAGACTGGAACATTCATGACCTTCAGCAACCACCTGGACAGTGTAATAGTCATCACATGTAAGATTACTGAGAACGCAATGGGTATCTGGGCCATCGCTACTACAGGACAAGAAATCAAATGTCTGGCTCCAGGCGTAAGTAGTGTAGTACATTGCCCCATTGCTTGCATTCCATGACACATGTGCCTCAGCAGTGGCACAGTCCATCACCACAGACACATCCGTAGGAACACATGGCACTGTAAAAAAGAGGTTGACCGCTTAATTTATGAAATAATATAATATATGATATTACTATAAAATATCTTATGTATCAACAACAATAGTAAGATTTATTTGTGGCAAATGCAAAGTGCATCATGAAACTTTCTGTAATAAAGCGGTTAATTGTCTGTAGGCTGTAGAGTGAGGCGATGGGGTGCCCAGGGATGCTGCAAAAACTGTCACTGGACAGAGGAGAGGGACGGCTGTATATAGGGACCTCTCCACACTGATTGGTTGGATTACATGCTCCTCCCGAACTTAGTTAAATTAACCGATTTCAAACAAAAATGTGTTTTGCTAGGACTGATAATTACCTGTGTTAAAAGTACTCAGTGCACTGGGTGTTGAGTTACATTGGCGACTGGAGGCTATCACTGAAACATTATATGATTCACCACAGGACAGTTTGGGCATGCCACAGCTCACTGACCAAGACATGCATGTTCCCAATGGCCCATTTGCACCTTGCACAGTTGCTGTATAGTATTCTGCACCATCAGCTGGTTCCCAGGATACTGTGGCAATGTTGGAGATGCAGTCCATAAAGCCAAAGACAAACTCTGGAATGCAAGGCTCTAGAAAGACACAGAAAGATCTTGTTTAAGAAGTGTTACAACATTATCCTGATGATTAAAAATATGGTTTTGTACATTGCACCAAACCTGTCTGCAGAACTAAAACATTGCTGGGGCGGCTCCTACACGTCTGTTCAGCAGCGATCACAGTGACATAGTACTGTAGACCACAGCTGAACTCCGAAATCTGTGCACTTGTGTTATGGGTGGAGAGCTCCACCAAGTGTCCTGTGCTGGCCTCAGCAGACACCAGGTACAGCTCAGCAGTTTCATTTGCTTCCCAGGTGAAGGAAGCCACTTTCATTTGACAGTCGAAAGCAGACCTTAGATTATGAGGGATGCATGGAGCTGTACACAATACAAGCTATAGTCAGTGTTGATAAGCAGTTTGCAGATTTCCTAAGTGCTATTATTTAGGTGTACTGTCAGTCTGAATGTGTTAGACACTTATCGCATAAAAGTTTTGCTAGTTCAACTTTTTTGATCCATAATCATTTTTTCTGTATTAAACTGTTTCTTTGGACACTCACCCATTTGGATGTTTGTGCTGTTACTAGGCACACTGTTGCAAGAATGTGAGTTGGCGATGACATGAACATTGTAGATCTCTCCACAATGCAGGTCATCCCAGATACAGGTGGATGTGTTTGTCACACACACATGGGTGTGGCCATCCTGTCCCATGGCAATGGCAGTGTAAATGTCTGCGCCATCACTGGCAGCCCAGCTGACAGCACCAAGGCTATCCTCACACTGTGCAAAGGTCTCAATGTGGTACGGTACACATGGGGCTACAGAAAAGCATGGGAAAATTGACATGCGGAATATAACAAAAATAAGGCATAAACTTTTTGCTTTTCCAGGCATGGATCTTACCAGTCGTAAATTGGGCTGGGGCGCTTTGTATACTATCACAGAAATCATTTTGCCCCACTGTGGTAAAAGCATAGGTCTGTCCACAGAGAAGGTCTAGCGTTACGACTGATTCAGATGTTTGGAAAGAGTCGGCGTATCCCAGGTTGCCTGATATATATACTGTGTAACTTGATGCACCTTTGCTGTCATCCCAGTTCAGGAGAACTGTGTTGTTATCGCATGATCCTATGACATTTAGCTTGGCTGGCTGACAAGGCTCTGGAGACAGACATAGCAGAGGTTTCATTTAGAATGTTTTTACATCTGTAGTTCGGTTCATTCGGTTCATATCTCAATACAATACAATAAATATACATTGCAGCATTTTTCAGCCGTTTTGGGGCCTTTTTCACACCACACCAGATAAAACCTGTACCAGATAAAACGAACCAAAATGCATTCACGTGACAACATTCACATCGCTCGTTGGTCAGATGTGTTTCTGAACATAATTCTTAACTGCTTTTCGGGTTGGTCAGAATTATCTTGAGGGAAAATTCCAACAAAACTCATGGAAATAAACAACAAAACCAGGGTTTGTATGAAAGCGCACGAGACCCTCTTCAAGCATGTCTAGGTACGCTTGGGTAGGGTACACTACAAGACAGAAGATCATTGCAAATTCAGACAAGTAACAAATGTCCAGAACCCTTCTGAAAACCGCCATAAAAGATTAGCATGACAAGCTTACTGGCCAGCTAAATCAACACACCACCTTAGTTTTTTATGAAGAAACAGAATTGAAATGCCTACCAGTGTGAACATGTACAGTGCTGCTGACATCACTATGGCAATGTCTGTTGAAAGCCGTTACAGAGAAGACATACTCCTCTCCACACTGCAATCCAGTCATCTCACAACTGTCAGTTGTAGAGTTACATACTGTAGTTGTTTCTCCTGTGCTCAGGGTGGCACTAGCAAGGTAGTACAGCACATCGTCCCTTTGTTCCCAGGTAATTACAGCTGTGCTAGGCTGGCACCGAAGGTCTACGTCCACACGCAGTGGAGCACAAGGACCTAAAGGGCAAACAGGCAAATTTTTAGGATAGTTTTAATACTCTGGTTATCTAGAAACAAATGATATAGCCCTTTCACATGTCAACTTACTTGTTTGGAAAGTGACATCTGTTGCATGGGTTGTCTGACATTGCTCATTGATTGCCGTAAGGCTGATCGTGTATGCCTGCCCACATGCTAGCTCGCTGACATTGCAGTAATTCTCTTTAGAAAAGCAGGATGCAAAATGGCCATTGCTGCTGGTAGCAGTAAGCTCATAGGAAGTAGCTCCATCACTCCAGTCCCAACTGATTAATGTAGTTGCATTCTCACAACTCACATCGACAGTGACCAAACTGGAGTCTGGCAGACAGGGGGCTGGAAACACAGATCTGGAGATCAATCACTTGTCTGCATAGTCTGACTGAACACTTGACTTTCCAATAGCTAATACAGCTTTACCTCAACTGTTAATGAAATAAACATTTCATTGAACTGATCAATGAAATAAAAATGACATATAATGTGATATTCTAACCTGATGTAATGAGAACCGTCTCACTGTTTGTGCTGTTATACGTTTTTCCGATGGCATGTACATAAGTGTGGTAAATAGTGCCACACATTAACCCTGTCACACTGCAGCTGGAGCCTGTCGTGTAGCAGGACAGGCTGTGACCATTATGACCCTCCACGAAAGCCACATATGCCACCACCCCTATGCTTTCTTCCCATGACACAACTCCTTCATCACTTGAACATTTTAGATCGATGTGCACATTCTGTGGTGGACAAGGTTCTAAAGAACAGCATTCATAATGAGACAGACGCACAAACATAGGCTTTTATGTCTGCCATTGCAGAAATGTTTATACATTTTAATTTACAGAACTTTTTTAACAGACCTGTTTCTAAGATAGCTGCTACAGACAAAGCAACATCCTGGCAAACGGCATTCTGTGCTGTAACAGTGATGTTGTATATCTGACTACAAGACATCTTGTAGATGGCACAAGAGGTGTCAGTAGTGGAACAAAAAAGCATGGACCCCAGATCAGTGGCAGCCTGGGCAATGTACCTTGAAGCACCGCTAGCCCTATCCCAGGATATCTGCCCGATGGACATGCTGTACTCCACTTCCACATGCTGGGGTATACAGGGACCTAAAACATTATTGAAAAATCATTATGAATTTAAATTAGATTGTTAAAAAGAAAAAAGAAAATAAAGTTGGCTAGGGCATTCTAAGTGGTTGCAAATCTGTCCCTGGTGGTTAATAAGGCATTGCTAGATAGTTGTAAGGGTGTTTAGGGTGGTTGCTAGGGCACTGCTATGCAGTTGGCTAGGGTGCTCTACATTGTTGCAAGGCTTTGTTTTGTAGTTGATTGGGTATTGCTAAATGGATGTAAGGGTGGTTGATAGGGAGTTGCAATGTAGTTAGCTAGGGTATTCTGAGTGGTTGCAAGTCTGTTATTGAAGGTTGATATGGTATTTCTAGAAGATTGTAAGGGTGTTTTTTGATGTTCCTAGGAAGTTGCAATGTAGTTAGCAAGGATATTCTGAGTGTTTGCGGGTCTGTCTTTGAAGACTGACAGGGTATTGCTAGAAGGTTGTAAGAGTGTTCTGGTTGATTGCCAGGGTGATACCCTCTTAATGCTTTCAAGCATCTTCTGTACCAAATATTCCTTAAGAATTTCACCTGAACCAGAGTTATATCTCAAATGGGATTTGTTGTCACTTCTTGTTTCATATCTGACTGGTTATTGTCCAAGCTTACCTGTCATCAAGTGTCCACTCATAGCTGCAGAACTGTTGCAGGTCTGTCCCCGTGCCAACACTGTGATGTTGTAGCTCTCTCCACAGGCTAGGCCTGCCAGTTCGCAGCTGGTTTCATTACTTTCACAGCTTAGTGCATGACCAGACTGACTCAGTGCTGTGGCTGTGTACTGCATCACCCCACTGCCCGGCTGCCATGACAACACAGCTGTACTAGACTGACAGTCGACCAGTGCTCGGATTTTACGAGGCATACAGGGAACTTGAACACAGACAGAACTGTCAATCTGACAACAGTATGTTTTAACAGTAACAGTAAAATTTTGGCAGGTGTTACGTTACAAAGCAACTTAAAGTGTATTTATGGTATACATTTTAAGTATGTGTGTTCTGTAAGCTAGAGGTACAACAACAGTGTTGTGCAGTACATTCTGTACCTGAATGTGTGTCAATGACAGCACTTGGTGGGCTATCACAGTACCCATCAGATGCCACCACACTAACATGGTAGACCTCTCCACAGGCCAGACCTCCTACTGTGCAGGCGGTGTCATTCATACTTTGACAGGTGGTGAAACGTCCATTACTGTCCATGAGCATAGCTGTATACATGTCTGCTCCCTCGCTCTCCTGCCAGAACATGGATAGGGCGTTTTCCTCACAGCTTACAATAGTGAACACATCTTCGGGTATGCAGGGCACTGTATATATATAAAAGAATATCATCTTTTACTGTTGCTATAGTGACACTTTTATTGTGTAATAGGTACATGCAATATGGTTGAAATTACTTGAAATTATAATGCCAGTGGTCTGCACTCAACACTGGCAAATTTTTTGTCATTATTTACTGTAGTATATACACGTACTCATGAAACTGTCATAATCATCAAAAAACACAACTGAATAAAACACACCTTTGGGCTGTAAAAATTCAAGATAACAAAGAAACACATTCTGTAGTGAAAGGGAAGCTTGTATTATTCATTTACTAGTACTTATTTACTAGTAAAATACTTTTAAAATCCTATACACTCACACAAGATAAATTTGCTAGCCATTTCAGTGGCCTAACAAAAGCCGGTTTGGTCTAGTACTGTACACTATTTACTTTATCGTCATGATGCCCTCTTATTAGAAACTTTTATTAGCTGACTAAATAAAGCACAGTATATTAGAATGGAATTAGTAAGTGCAAACTGTTACAAACTGTAGTGGAAGCAACCGGATGTACAAAAATTTTAGATCTAAAAAAATGTTTTTCCACAAAATCAACCTGTACCAACCTGTCCTGATTTTAGCAGCTACACTGGGTAGGCTAGTGCAAGTGCTGTCCTGTGCAATTACTGTGGCAATGTAAGGTACACCACACCTCAGCATTGTGAGGTCACATGACTGGCCAAACCCTGAACAGCTGTCAAAGAACATCCCATCAAAACTGTAGGCCTGGACAGTGTAGAGCTCACCGGCCTCACCGCTCACCCATGTCATGATGGCTACGTTATCACTGCAGCTTGTATTAGACACTAGATTCTCTGGAATGCAGGGAACTGTGGGAACAAAATCACAATTTATATGTTTGTATACACAAAAGTCACTGTGACTTTGTCCTGCTTGTTCTTTCTTCGCTAGTTAAAAATTGTATACCAAATTAAAACTCCTATATGCAAAGTTCTGTATGTGTGTTACCTGATCGTACAATGACCTCAGTGCTCTGGGAACTATTGCATGTCCGTCCCTCAGCAGTGACCGTCAGTACATACATCTGGCCACAGGGAAGGGAAGTGACCTCACAGGAAATGGAGTTTGCAATGCAGCAGGTGGTTTCACCGTCGGTGCGTTCCAACGTAGCTGTGTAGCTCAAAGCTCCAACGCTCTCATCCCACAACACACTCACTGTACCAGTGTCACAGCCCACTGATGTAACCACATTCTGAGGAGGACAAGGAGCTGAGAGACAGAGAGAGACAGAAAGTCAAACTATATATTCAAAATATTTTTTTAGGGAAGCATTATTACCTATATGTCTTTCTTACCTGTCTCAGATGTCACAATGTTGCTGTTGGGACTGTCACACTGACTGTTAGACGCTATCACACTGAAGTTGTAGTATCTACTGCATTGTAGCTGTTCAACTGTACACTGGCCCTCAGTTGAATTACACTCGTAAAACTGTCCGTCACTGCCAACTGTCACAGCGATGTAAATCTCCGCCCCAGCTGACTCCTCCCATGTCAGCCAAGCCGAGTCAGACAGACAGTCCATTTCAACATCCAACATGATGGGCATGCAAGGAGCTAAATACACAAATGCACATCTCAGAGGTCAATTGCAACTGACACACAAACACCCATGTAATATTAAATGAATGCAAAATTTATCTAACCTGCCATGACATACTGAATTGGTGCATTTGCCCCAGTGCAGTCATTCTGTAATGGTACTACAGTAACATTATAGGTCAGGCCACAGGTCACACTTATGTTGCAGCTGGTCTCTGTTGTGTTGCACATAAAGTAATCTTGGTCATTGTAAAATGCTTTTGCAATGTAGAGGACGCCATCCACACTAAAGTCCCATGACACAGACACAGTGTTTAATTCACAGTCCACAACTGTGATGATGTCCTCTGGTGCACAGGGCGCTGAAAAAACAGATATCTGACTGAGCTGTTGGAATCTACACGCAAGAGATGTGACCAGAATAAAATTCTGGTAATAAGAGACGTTTCAGGATTTTGAAAAACTTTAACTTCAAAGTCAGATTTTCTTGTCTCCAGTGGCGAAGCCAAATACCAAAACAAATACTCTACATTTTTGTAATACTTTAATTGAAATTGTTACACATACATAAATCACAGAATATATCTCTTTAATCTTAACAATATCACAAACCTGGCTCAGATTTGCAAAGATAATTTTTTTGCAACCAAAAGTCAATATTATCAAATATTGTATTCAACTTAAACATTTCTCAATTACCTATATCCATAATATGACATAATAAAAACTAATGTAAAAAACGAATTGCCTTATACTTTTTGACCAGACTGAATATTATATACTACTTATAAATACTATCTGTCATATATGGAGAGATTTCCCAAATTTTCACAGTTACCTGACATGACATATTGCACAGAGCTGTAAGAACTATTGCAGGTTTCACTATAGGCAACCACTTCAATGCTGTACGTCAGGCCACAGAGGATGTTGGGTATTTGGCAGAATGTTTGATCTGAATCGCACCCCATAATATGTCCACTGTCACTTCTTACTGTGGTGTGGTAGTGGTGTGCGTGACCACTCTGTTGCCAGGTGACATTGAGAACAGTTGACTGGCACTCCAGAATACCCTGAACGTCATGAGGAACACAAGGTGCTGGAGATACACAAAGGTTAAATGATGAGTACAGTAAGTGGACCAACCAGCAGCATACAGTAATTTTAGACCAGTGACTGCAGCAAGTGTTGATTTTATAATTTTTTGACTAGACACATTAACCTTGTCTAGGTGCTCACCGTATGGGAGCATTTCTGTAGTTCAATGACATAAATATTTTAGATTTGCCCTTACCCACACTGAAAAGGGTTTACCACCAATAAGCTTGGGTCTTACCTGTTTCAAGAACGCTAACTTCACTCCTAGTTCCAATACAGTCACCATCTACACCAGACACATAAACTTCATATGTTTGTCCGCACTGTAGACCAATAATGTCACAGGTCATCTCTGTGGTATTGCATGTCACCCTGTGACCTTCCCTGTTCTCTGCAAAAGCCGTGTAGGCAGCAGAACCCTGAGAGACTGCCCAGGAAACAGACACAGTGTTCGAAGAGCAAGACAACTTGAAGGACACATTGGTGGGTGGGCACGGCTCTGAAAGAACACCAAAGCAACATACTAATTACCAATGGTGATTGTATAAAAACAAAATCATTTAAATAAATGAAAAATTGCAACGTCTCATTAAGCTGAACCGAAATTTACTGTGAAAGGTTGGTGTTTCATATGAGACTGGGACCAGAATTGTTTGGTAAAATAGTCAAAATCTTGCAAGAACAAATTATATCTGTACAAAGTATAATTTGTCAGACATGCATCAAAATATTGTCATGTGCGCCATGTGCAATGAATACGAATATTTCGAAAACAACAAAAAATGCTAGTGGTTTAGAACAAATTTTATATCAGAATCAGTAAATCAACTGTTTGTTCAATCAGTGCATTCCTACCCATAACCTTTATTACTTCTGTAAAGTTATATTAACTGGCATTAAATCAGTGCATTACCTATTATAAGACTTTAGCAAAGACTGTTTTACATTTAGAAGCACAATACAACATTTTCTTTTCTTTATGGGATACATATTACTGGGACATATTAATGGGACAAAAGAAGATACCATTAACATGTGTCTCATGAGGCTGTTACCTGTCTGGAGAGCAATCCACTCATCTGATTGGCTGGGGCAGGTGAGACCCTGTCCATTCACACTGACCTGGTAATGGCTGGCACACTGGAGGTCAATAATGCTGCAGGAGTTGCCAGATGTGTTACAGTGGACCATTTGGTCCACATCAAAGTTGATCTCAGCAGAAGCTTTATAACTCAGAGTGCCATTACCAGGCATCCATGAGATGAGGGCAGAGTTAGAGCCGCAGTTCAGAGTGGCCCTCAGATCATGGAGCGGACATGGGCCTGATAGTGAAATCAGGATAATGAGCAGAAAAAGAGAGAGATCCTGATTGTTTGTTACTTAATTGCATTTTATTAAAGGTATATTTAGTGTGTAATTTCTGCTACTAGGGGCTGCACAAAACAATGGCAGATATAGTGGCTATTTCCGAAACACTTGTTTCTCAAACATTTGCTCTGTCCCCTATTTGCAAAATACACAGTCTTGTGCTAAACTTTTTTAAATTGTATTATATTTTATCTCATATAAATATATCATATGAAGTATTTTCTGATATTTTCTATAAAGAACAAGCCACCTGTGGTGAGTACCTGTGGTGACAGTGATAGGCACACTGGTCAGGCTCACACAGTTGTTGTCCTCAGCTGTGACTGTGATAGTGTAGTTCTGTCCACAGTCCAGGTCAGCGAAAGCACAGGTGGTGTCAGTGTTGGTACAGACGGTGCTATGACCCGAGATGCTCACAGCATGAATGGTGTAACTGCTTGCACCACGAGCTGAATCCCAGGTCACTGTGGTAATGGAAGTGTCACAGTTTGTGGTGGCCACAACGTAAGTAGGTACACAGGGAGCTGTGAGAGACACAGACAGTGTGTGTTATGGAACCAACATATCCACAAAATTTCACAGATATTCATAAGTTTAAAGCAGTAAAAATTTTTCTAGTAAAAATAATCACCTGTATCAAGGCTGACGCTCGTACTGGGTTCACTGGTGCAGTTTTCAGTAAAGCCAATTACGCTAAGTGAGTACGACTCTCCACAGCGCAACTGTGTGAATGCACATGATGCATTTGTGCTGTTGCACATTGTCTCCCCACCAGTAAAGTTTAGTGCTGTCACCATGTCAAACTGCTCAGCTCCATCATTGTCCCATGTTACCTCAGCAATGTTAGTGCTGCACTGGAGTTGAACATTTAGGCTCTCCGGTCTGCAGGGGGCTGATTAGATACGAATCACAGTCGACTACAGTAAAACAGCTTTTCAGGATAATTTTACTTTAGGGATGTATAGAATTGCCGTCATTCTACCTGTCTGGATTTGGTAGTCTGATCCTTCGATGATTTCACAGGAAATGGAGGATGTTGTTACCACGACGCTATAAGTGCGACCACATCTTAAATTCTGGATGGTACAGGAAGTAGAACTCGTGTTACAGGAAAAACGAGTTCCATCCTTACCAATGGCCAGGGCAGTATAGGAGTCAGAGGTGCGTTCACTGTGGTCCCATTGTACTGCTAGCGTGTTAGCATTACAGTCTAACTGTGCCATCACTTTATCTGGCAGACATGGTGCTGCAACACAGATTTTTTGTTAATGCCAGGAAGGACAGAAAACAAAAAAGGAAAGAGGTTTCCCTGCAGCAAAGCTAATTCTACTGTGTAAACTGGAAGCATAGCAGTTTAATTTACACAATCTATAAACTCTATTTAATTAGCTAACTGAAGTCGAATTGTAAATTACCTGAGTTAAACTGGATGCTGTTGTTTACTGTGCTGTTGCAGAGGCCGATTGAGGACAACACGGTGGCCGTGTACTGATGACCACAGTCCAGCCTTACAGAACAAGAAGTGGTGCTGGATGTACAGGAAACAGTGTGTCCGTGGTTACCCACCACATTGGCAGTATAGGAGGTCGCCCCTGCTCCGGCATGCCAAAAGATGGTACCCCTGTTTGTACCACAGCTGGTAGCAGCTTCCAGGCTGGTGGGTGGACAGGGAGCTTTGGAGCAATGGATAAGATTTACATCAGTACATTCATTCATGTGTGTTGTGCTTTTCAAACCTGAATTCACAGGAGAATGTAACTATTTTGTCAGGTGTCAATATTATATAATTATATGTACGATGTATGATTATTAGATAAAAACAAAAATGAAGCCCCACCCCTAAACCTAATAATCACTGGGGTAAAGGCAGATTATACAAGAACGTATGAATGAGATCTTATGCATTCATACAAATTATTTTTAAAATAGTTGCATTTTTATGAGATTGTGTTGGCATTTAATTAGAACACCATGAGGGAGACGCTGCAAATAGCTGCATTTTTTAGTCATGCAATCTTAAAAACCACTTGCCAACTTTAACTCAAATTTCAATTACATATAAAATCATTAATAAGATCAGTGATCAACTGCATTATAAACTTTGTTGTCTTCTGTGTAAATAACCTTGCAGGTTGTTCCAGTAATTGGAAATGTATGCAACTTTCTAACAAATGCACAACAATCACGCTATAGAGGAGCAGATTTACCAACTATAAATGTATGTGGTATTTTATCCCTGTAATTTTTTTTCTCATCTTATCCTTTCGTCTTATTTGTCATTTTTCACTTCTAATAGAAACTACAGTGACACTCAGGCAATAAACAAGTTGCTGTTTTCATGTGGAAGATGGGGCATCATTTACTGTACCAGAGCTGCCACATTTAATGTTACAGCTTCTCCCATTCATTAATTTGCATACAGTATATAATATGAAATATTAATCTTGGATCATCTTAATCTTCTTCTTACAATTGCAAAACATTTTATATGGTGCAAATAAGGTGTGCATTTTTAAATCTGATGTAAACATGGAATTTAACAATTTAGTATACTATTTTTGTTTGTTTGCATGTTTTAGCATAGCTGTTTTAAAAATCTAACTGGAAATGTCTGAGGTTTGTACCTGTGTAGATCTGTGTTGGATTTCCATTCTGACTGGTGCAGGTCATGTCTTGAGCAGCCACTTGCACGATAAAACTCATTCCACAATGCAACCCTGTTAATGCATGTGAGGTCTGTGCTGTGCTGAAGCTGGAGTTCAGCGCGTCCATCTGACGAATTAACAGGAAGTATGTGGCTCCAGACACTGAGCTGGGGTCCCATGTAATAATTATATTATTATTATCACAGTTGGTGTGACCGGCCAGATTAGAGGGAGGGCAAATGGCTAGAAAGAAATAGAAGTTGTTCAGAATTAAAGTGAGTGACATTGTTATACTTGAAATTTGTAACCTTTGGTTAACGTAATCCTAGGTTTTGATTGTCGATTGTCACAGTATGACATATTAGCACTGCATTGTTATATTTTTGACATCACAAAATCAAGGTAACAGGTTTAAAGAGACCTTAATCCAGGGATAAATAAGATGTTTACTCAGGATTACCTGTAGTGTAAAAAGTCTAGATTTTACAACAGGAATCTTACAAGTTGTACTATTTCCTGACCTGATTTAAGAGTAACAGGTGTGCTGGGTTCACTTTGACAGCCATGTTTCACTGTAACTACAGAAACAATGTAGTTTTCTTCACAGTGCAGGTCCCTGAAGTTGCAGCTGGTGCCATTAGAGATGCATGTGTGGGAATGGCCGGAGGTACCCATGGCTGTGGCAATGAACATCTCAGCATTTTGAGTGGCAGTCCAGTTGACAATGCCCACGTTACCATTACATTGTAGAGACACTTCAACATTAGTGGGAGGACAAGGACCTGAAACGGTTGTTAGGGGAAGATCATGGTTTGCTCAATATCCAAATAATAAAATGTGAGGTTATTTATTAAAATTAGGTTATTTATTAAAATGACAATAATTTACAATAAACAATTTTATAAATAGCGTACAACAAATACATATACAGTATAAAAAATATGTTATTTACACTAAGTGTTAATAGAAGGTAGATGTTATTTACACTAAGTGTTAATAGAAGGTAGATGCTATTTACACTAAGTGTTAATAGAAGGTAGATGCTGTTTACACTAAGTGTTAATAGAAGGTAGATGCTGTTTACACTAAGTGTTAATAGAAGGTAGAGGTTGTTTACACTAAGTGTGTAACGCCACGCCAGCAGAGGGAGCCCTCTCCCGAGTATTGACTGTGTATCGCTCCCTCTGCTTCTTGAGTTACTTTCTGTTTGGTGGACATTTAAGCATGGCCTGGCTAACAGACCAATGCGAAGTATTGCCAGTTTACCTGCCTTACCGAGCGTTCATTGATCATTGTCTTGTTTGTATTGTGTATAACCATTGCCTGCTTTTCCGTTTTTGCCTTTTGGATTACCCTTTGGATTTGTTACTTGGATTGGACTGCCTTACTGTGTTTTTACCACTGCCTGCTTTACGACTTTCCTTTTGCCTGCCGATTTGGGTTTGTTTGCTATTTCTATTAAACTACTGCATATGGATTCTAATGCGGCCTCCGCCTCATTACATAATACTTCGCCTACGATGAATCCAGAAGAAGTTTCCAAACTACAGGCTGCAGTCGCTTATCAAAGCGACGTTATCAAGGAATACCGAGAACAACTAAGCAAAGCACAAGCTGCTAACGAGTACCTCACGCTTTACCAGTCAACAATGACATGAGAAACGCACATCTCTTAGCATCAGACTCAAAATCATCCCCTTGATATCTGAAGAATATTTCCACTTGACGGAGAAATCCTGTAGATTGTAGATTCTAGTTTGTAGATACTTCTACAAACACTACAACCGACCATGCCAAGAAGGTAAGCTTCGCGTTACCCGATAAATTTGATGGTTCAGCAGAACAATGTAAAGGATTTCTCCGTCAAGTGGAAATATTTTTCAGATATCAAGGGATGACTGAGTCTGATGCTAAGAGACGTTTGATGTATTGACTAAAAGCGTGATCGAAAGTCTTGCTGCGGTGGTATGGGAAACGGATCAATTATTTCAAACATCCTATGATTACGTTCAACAACTCAAAGATGTGAAATCCAGTGGGGGTAGGATGTTTACTCTTGAGTTCTCGCTGTTTGTAGATATTCCAGCGTAGTTTGAACATTGAGCTACAGGCAGAACTCGCGTGTAAAGGAGAGAACTATTCTTTCTCAGAATTTGTAACTCTGGCAATAAAGATTGATAACCTTATGCGCAATAATCCTGTTAAATCCAAATTACCATCACAGAGAACCATGTCAACCTACCAAACGCCTCAGCTACCCAAACCAATATACCCACTGTTCAAACCGATCTAGAGCCCATGCAACTAGGAGTTACCAAGCTTTCTACAGAGGAAAGATCACAAAGGCTGGTTCATAATCTGTGTTTTTATTGTGGAGAGGCAGGCCACATTAACGCCACATGTCCGGAGGAACACCAACATGACCAGCCGGGTGAGTGTTAAAAAATTTTTACCCCTCACTTCCAAATCTTTCACTACTAATGTCAAGATCACTACTGAAAAGGCTTCCCTTGATTTTTTCCCTTGATGATTGACTCCGGATCTGCATTAAATTTAATCCATGAAAACCTCATCAAAAGATTCAACATCCCTACAAAACCATGTGATCCACCACTCAAGGTCAACGCTGTTAACAACAACCCATTGGAGATGGTATAACTCAACAAACTCTGCCCATACAACTTCAAATAGGACTATTTCATCTGGAAACCATCTCATTCTATGTGATTAATTCTCTGCGTCACATGAAGTCATTCTAGGATACCCTTGGCTATCTGTTCACAACCCAAGCATCTCATGGCATCACGGTAAGATTACACAATGGTCACAATTCTGCTATACTCACTGCCTAAACTCTACAGTTCTTAAACCTTGCTTAACCACAACTATTGAAAGTCCTGATTTCAAACCAGTCACCATTCCATCATGTTACCAAGAATTTCAAGAAGTCTTTAGCAAGACCAAAGCTACCCTTCTTCCACCTCATCGATCCTGGGATTGTGCCATCGACCTTCTGCCCAATGCTATGCCTCCCAAAAGTAAGATCTATCCTCTATCACGTCCAGAAACTCAAGCAATGGAAGATTACATTGAGGAAGCCCTCAGTTCTGGTTTCATCCGGCTGCAGGTTTTTTCTTCGTGGAAAAGAAGGATGGAGGACTTCGGCCTTGCATAGACTACAGAGGTTTGAACAGTGTCACAGTCAGATTTCGTTATCCATTACCATTAGTACCTGCAGCCCTAGAACAGCTCAGAGAGGCAACAATTTATACCATGTTAGATTGAATAGAAGTGCATACAACCTCATTTCTGACCACCAGGGGGCACTACGAATACCAGGTTATGCCGTATGGGTTAGCCAATGCACCAGCAGTCTTTCAGTCATTCATCAATGAGATCTTCAGAGACATCTTGAACGAGTACGTAGTAGCATACATTGATGATATCCTTATATACTCCAAGTCAGAAAACGAACACAAGAACCATGTCAGGACTGTGCTATCAAGACTGTTGGCGAATCAACTTTATGTAAAAGCAGAGAAGTGTGAGTTCCATGTCAAGTGAACCTCATTTTTGGGATATAACATTAGTCATCACGGTGTAGAAATGGACAATTCCAAAATTACAGCAGTCACTGAATGGCCTCAATCCACCACAGTCAAGGAGCTTCAACGTTTCTTGGGATTTGCTAATTTTTATCAACGCTTCATCCGCAATTATAGAATCACTGCTTCACCACCTGACATCCTTACTGAAAGGTAAACCCTCAAAATTAAAATGGACTGAAAATGCCAACCAAGCCTTCAGTAAACTCAAGAGCAGCTTCACGACAGCACCCATCCTCAAACATCCAGATCCTAACCTACCGTTCATTGTAGATGTCGATGCTTCTGACAGTGGAATTGGAGCAGTCCTCTCTCAACGTCACGGACAACCAGGCAAGCTCTATCCGTGTGCCTATTTTTCGAGAAAACTCACTGATGCAGAACGTAATTATGATGTTGGCAATAAAGAACTCCTGTCCATGAAAGCCGCAATCGAAGAATGGAGACACTGGCTGGAGGGCTCCACTCACCCATTCCAGGTAATCACAGATCATAAGAATCTGGAATACATCAAGAGTGCCAAGAGAATTAATCCTCGTCAAGCACGATGGTCACTTTTTTTTACAAGGTTTCAATTTACTGTAGCTTATCGACCTGGCAGCAAAAACAGTAAGGCTGATGCACTATCCAGGCAACATGATTATCTTCAAACAGAACCCACACCAGAACCCATCCTGCCCCCATCAGTTATCATAGCACCTGTTACATGAGATCTGATGGAAGAAATCAAAAGGAGCAACAGAATGAGCCCACACCACAAGGTTGTCCCCCCAACAAGCACTATGTTCCTGGAAATCTCAGAATAAGAGTTATGCAATGGGTCCACACATCACTCTGCTCAGGTCATCCAGGTATCTCAAGAACACTTCACCTTACACAAAACTCATTCTGGTGGCCATCCATGACTAAAGATGTGGCTAACTATGTTAAATCCAGTTCAGTGCCCAATCCAAGACCCCTAAAGAATTACCTTCCGGGTTGTTACGCCCTTTGCCAATTCCTCAGCGACCTTGGTCACACCTTTCAATAGACTTTGTCACCGACCTACCCCATCAAACGAATTCACAACTATTCTAGTTATCATTGATCGCTTTTCAAAAGCATGCCGGCTAATACCTCTGAGAGGCCCCCCCACTGCCATGGAATGTGCTCAAGCATTGTTTCAACACGTTTTCAGAGTTTATGGCATACCTGAAGATATTGTTTCAGATCGAGGAACACAATTCACCTCACAAGTATGGAAAGCCTTCTGTAAACAGCTTGACATCAACGTCAGTTTGACCTCAGTCTAATGGTCAAGTGGAAAGATTGAATCAGGAGATTGGCAGGTATTTACATACTGTGGTCGTGAACAGCACTGCTGGTCAGAGTTTCTATCATGGGCAGAGTATGCACAGAACTCTTTAAGACATTCATCAACTGGTCTCACCCCATTTCAATGTGTGCTTGGATACCAACCCCCTATGTTCCCGTGGTCAGGAGAGCCATCTATGGCAGTCGATGACTGGATTCGTCGTAGTGAGAGGGTGTGGGACAGTGCTCACGTACGGCTGCAAAGGGCTATCAGGAACCAGGAGATCCAGGCCAATAGGCGACGTCACCCACATCCTCCCTACCAACCTGGACAAAGGGTCTGGCTTTCCACACGGGATCTCAAGTTGCAGCTGCCAAGCAGAAAACTCAGCCCAAGGTATGTAGGCCCATTTAAAATCTTAAAACAGATAAATGAGGTCACATACAAGTTGGAACTTCCGGTTAATTACCGTGTCTCTCCTTCTTTCCATGTTTCCCTCCTAAAACCGGTCCACCCGGGTGCTGACCCCAACGTCGATAACCGAGAGCCACCCCCACCGCTGGACATTGATGGATCTCCTGCATATGCGGTAAAGGAGTTGTTGGACTCCAGACGGAGAGGGGGTCAGCTCCAATATTTGGTGGACTGGGAGGGATACGGACCGGAGGAGAGGTCTTGGGTAACCGCTCACGACATCCTGGATCCATCACTTATCATGGACTTTCATTGAGCCAGACCCGATCGTCCAGCACCACGACCACAGGGACGTCCGTGTCGAGCGCCAGGAGTCGCTCCTAGGGGGAGGGATTCCGTAACGCCACACCAGCAGAGGGAGCCCTCTCCCGAGTATTGACTGTGTATCGCTGTGTATCGCTCTGCTTCATGAGTTACTTCCTGTTTGGTGGACATTTAAGCATGGCCTGGCTAACAGACCAATGCGAAGTATTGCCAGTTTACCTGCCTTACCGAGCGTTCATTGATCATTGTCTTGTTTGTATTGTGTATGAACATTGCCTCCGCCTCATTACGAAGTGTTAATAGAAGGTAGATGCTATTTACATTAAGTGTTAATAGAAGGTAGATGTTGTTTACACTAAGTGTTAATATATAGTAGATGTTATTTACACTAAGTGTTAATCGAAGGTGGATGTTGTTTACACTAAGTGTTAATATAAGGTAGATGTTGTTTACACTAAGTGTTAATATAAGGTAGATGTTATTTACACTAAGTGTTAATAGAAGGTAGATGCTGTTTACAGTAAGTGTTAATATAAGGTAGATGTTATTACACTAAGTGTTAATATAAGGTAGATGTTGTTTACACTAAGTGTTAATAGAAGGTAGATGATATTTACACTAAGTGAAAATAGCAGCGTTTCTTAGCAATATGCTATTTACACTAAGTGCAAATAGCTATAGATTCTATTTACACTGTTTAAATAGCAGGATTTTCTGCTATTTATACTACTTATTGCAATAATGGCAATTATCTGCACCTCAGTATTGTAGTACATTATAAAACAGTATACAATAATAACATATTGCGTGCAAATGATTATTATATTTATTATATTATATAATTCAAATTATTAAATGGATGCCACCTTTTCACGACAATATAAGTCCTCCCTACACTTACCCTAACCCTAGGCGATACTTTCTTTTGATTATGTCCTTAATTTTCATTAAGAATAAATGCCTTACCGATATGATATGACATTTGAAAAGGGAGAAAAAAGAAAGCTCAGCAAAAGACGGATTTGAACTCTGGTCAACCGTGTCAAAAATGACTGCGACACACACTTTATCATGTACGCCACTAGAGTAGTTGTTTGACTTTGTAGTGTTGACTATCCCAATCACAGATTGGTAGGCGGAGTTAGTATAGAAGTAATATCTTCTGCCAACAAGGCGGGCTATTTGCACTAAGTGCAAATTGATTATGTCCTTAAGTTTCATGAAAAATAAATGCCTTGCTGATATGATATGACATTTGAAAAGGGAGAAAAAAAGAAAGCTTAGCAAAAGACGAATTTGAACACACTTTATCACGTGCAACACTTTTGCACTTTACTAAGTGCAAATAGACACCCGGAAAAAATATTATCCCCCAGTACATAATTAAATTAAAGAAGGCTGTTAAAATAAATCTGCATCGTTTCTCCTTTTGATCTTTCATTTTGAACCATTGTTCTGACGAAAGATCTAACTACTGCCCATTATAAGATCTCTAGCAGAGGAAGTCAGGCTTTGGTATTTGAAAGAATCCATGATATCATGTATTTGAACAAGATGTCCAGGACCTCTGGTAGAAATGTAGGTCCACAACAATAAAGATCCTGTGGTATATTTAACTGTGGACATGATGCGCTTTTTTATCCCTTCGTTCACCAAACCCATCTTGTGTTCTTACTGTCAAAAAACTTCTTTCATTTAATCTGGCTGTAGAACGCAGTCCTTTCCAAAGATACAGTATGGCAAATTAATATGTTGGCAGATTTGCAACATCTCCAGTCAATTAAGACTTTTTTATTATTGCCCTGATGATGCAAATGGGACTTTTTTTTCCTTTTAAGTATATCCTTAAGGAGGTTGCACACCGGAAGCGAAAGCTACTTTAAGGGGATTTGGGCCTTGTGTTACTTAACATTTATACTTATGTGAAACAGGTAGTCATGACTGGACAACATCATGTTTTTAGTCACTTGTGTGTGCTAAGAAAATGTAAATATTATTGAGAATATACTTTAGAAAAAAGTTACTCAAGAATCTCTGGGTGCTAATACCCCAGATTGTGGCCAGTGACTATTAGAAAAAAACATTGATTTCATAATATGATTTTATCCCACTTTCAAATATTTCACATCAATGAAATGTTTGTGAATTTTAAAATAAAAGATCAAAAGAAACGATGCAGATTTATTTTAAAAAGCGTTCTTTGTTTATATTTACCAGGGGGGCGATATTTTTGTCCACAACTGTATATGTAATTTGTACTTTTATTATTTTAAAACTATATATGGATCACTAATTTGTACCCTGTTTGTGGAAAGTGCCAATACATACCTGCCATGAAAGTGTATGGAGCACTAGAAAACCCAGCACATGTATCAGAGAAGGGGGTTACCACAATGTTATAGGTCTGAGCACAGTGCATGTTGGGTAGTTGGTGGCTGGTGCCAGTGACATAACTGTGTCTGACATCACCATCAAGGCCCTGAGCAGTTACATTATAGCCCACAGCACCAGGACTGCCCACCCATGACAGAGACGCAGTGTTGTTGGAACATTTAAGACTTCCAGTAACGTTTTGTGGGGCACAAGGGGCTGAGAAGACATGAATTTTTTTTGTCAGATATAGGGTGGAAAATGGACATAAAACATGCTAGAAAGCAATGCTGCATGCGTGATTTGCATATTTTTGCATGCTTACCAGTCTGTAGCTGCATGGAAGCTGCATTGCTGCTGTTGCATAGTCCAGAAACTGATTCCACGCTAACATTATAAAGACTTCCACACCTCAGTGAGTTGACAGAGCAGTGAATTTCAGTTGTGCTACAGTAGTCTGAGTGACCGCTCGTCTCAAAGTGGACATAGAATCTCTCTCGGCCCAGACTCTCAGACCATCTTACCAGAGCCGTGCTGGTGCCACATGTGTAGTCAGCACTCAAGGTACTGGGGGTGCAGGGGGCTGGCGAGGAATAACACAGTACATTAAATGGTCTCTAAATGTTACACTGAAAAAAGTAAAAGTACAGTTAATTTCAATACAGTGCTGTGTGGGTGGCAGACACACCCTGCAAGTTTAAGTACAGATTAAAGACTTATATCTTTAACATAGCATGCACTTAGTCCAACAGTTTATAATACAAATCCCCTAAGCGATTGTTAGGCTGCATTAATTAGGTCAACCGGAACCAGGAACACTTCCCAAAACATTCTGATGCACTTGTCGTACAGTATTTTGCTCTCAGTTTGTCTGTCTCTTATTATTCCGAGGTTACATCCAGTCCGTTAGATCTGACAGAAGGAGGCGGCGACCCCCAAGATAACTTGCACAAATTAATGCTAATGCTAATTACTACATTAATGCTAATGCTAAACAGTATTTATGCTACTAAGTATTTTTTTTCTGTCTATGTCACCAGTTTGCTGTTAGCTGCACTCATTTACACTATGCCTTTTTGTCATCCCAGCCTAAACAATCCTCTGCTGTATGATATTGGCCTCATGAATTGTTAATCAGTTTAACATAAACATAAATTAATTATTTACGCTAACAACAACTAACAAAAATCAAACCATCAGACAATCTAAATTCAGTCAAAATCATCAGACCCTAAATTCAGTGTATGATATCGGCCACATTAATTGTAAACCAGCTTAACACTAACACAATTATAAATAAATAAATAAATATATATATCAATATTTCATCAATGTAATTAGGGTTTCTTGCCATGTAAAAGTGATCACTGGGAGACTGCTGATATTAGATATTAAATTAGCTTAAGGTTCTGTAAATCCTGTTACCATTTGGTCTTTTATATTTTTAATATTTCCTGTTTGCACCATATCTTTTTGTTCTTGTTTTCTGAAAGCTGCTTTGAAACAGTGGTACATTGTTAAAGCGCTACATAAACTTACGAACTTAAGGGTCTGCACATAGTGGAAAGGAATTATGATTATTAATCGAAAAGTGACAAAAGTTATAGCCTAGTGGTTAGAGAGTTGGACTTATGACCAGAAGGTTGCTGGTTTAATTTCCACTACCAGCAGGAAACAACTGAGGTACCCTTGAGCAAGACACCTTACCTCCAATTGTTCTGCTAAATGAATAAATGTAAAACGTTTTCAGTTTATGCACACAGACAGAATTTTCTGTGTGCAGAAAGAGAGTTCTAGTTTAAAAAAAAAGAAATAATATCAGACATTTCATAACATAAAAAACAAATAAAAGTATTCAGTACTCTGAATGGCAGACTGGTTCTCACTTCAGTTACACCTACCTGTAAAAATACTGAATGGAGCACTAGGTGAGCTGGCACACTGTGAGCCCTGGGCCCTGCCATAGACACTGTACATCTGACCACACAGTAGGGAATCTAGCAAACAGTTCTGGGCAAAAGAGCTGCAGGAGGCAGTGTGTCCCAGGGCAGAAGAAGCAATGATATTGACACTTAAGGCATCTGGATCCTCTGCCCATGACACCAGGGCCAAATTACTGTTGCATTTTAGGGAAGGAGACCTCACTGCAGGAGCACATGGCGCTGAGTATATAGACAAAGAGAACAGAATAGAAAATAAGGACAGTCTAATTTAATTTTAAATAAATCTAATCAAGTGTTAAACTAAATTAAACAGAAACTCTAACTTGCATTAGTAAACAAGTGTTGCGACAGTTACTTAAAAAAGTCAAACTAAAACAATCATCAACTTATTTACGTGACTCATGGTAATACTTTATTTAGATTTTTTTCTTTACATTAGACACGGTACATACGTAATTTTTCAACTTATTGTCAACTACCAGACATTAGAGTTTTAGTAGACTGTCTGCTTAATATCTGCTGACACTTTATTTTAATGGTCGATCAAAAGACCTATTTGTAACTTTGCAACTACATGTCAACTTATTCTCCTAATCCTAACCCTACACCCCATCCTAACATCGTAACACCCCACCCTTAACCTAACAGTCCACTAATACTCTAAAAACAGTTAGTTAATATGTAGTTGCAAATTAATGAGTGGTATATCTCATATAGTTGCATAGTTACTTATAGTTGGTAGAATGTTTAAAGTGGACTATCAAAGTAAAGTGTAAACTTACTCAATAATTAGACTGTCTAAAAACTAGTTACTTACTAGTTACTAGTTACTTCAGCCTTGATCACATGGACCATACATTGCTTTAGATATTTTAATTTTGTTAATATTTTTTTAACACACACACACACACACACAAACTTATATATATATATATATATATATATATATATATATATATATATATATATATATATATATATATATATATATATATATATATATATATATATATATATATATATATATATATATATATTTTTTTTTTTTAATTTTTAGTTTATGTTTATTGTTATAAAAATTTGTAAAATTGACTCTTAAGTCTTAGACCTTTCCATCAATATGTAGTTTGTCATGATTAGAATTAGAATATTAAGATTAGAATATTAAAGCAAATAGTGAAATAAGTTTTTCACCTGTGAAACAGTGTCAGGTACTACGTTGAGCCTACAGGTACATTGTTTGTCTAGCTTAAGAATGTGTGCTCATAGCGCAAATAAATAGATACTTTTAGCGAATGTTTGTTCCAACAAGCAAGCAAGAGGGTCATTGCCGGTAACAGAAAGGAACACCTATGTTATAACCCTATTCACTTTAATATTTCATAGTTGAATTTTAATCTAATCATGACAAACTATAAATTGATGGAAAGGTATAAGATTTAAGATTAAATAATTGACAAATTTTCATAACAATAAACTTCAATTTTTTTAAATAAAATTATAATATTATAAATAAAATGAAAAGTATCTAATATCTAAAAATAAAAAAAAATAGTCCAGAATTTATTTTTATGTATATACTCAATTTCTGTGGTGACAGTTATCAGGTTAAATTAGATCCATTGCTGATGCTGAAATAAATTTTAAATTAATGTTGAAGGCAGAATAAATAGAAACATATGCCATTTTGAGGTTATTTCTGTGTTAACATAGAATCATACAAATAAAGCAATACATATAAAACCATACACAGCAGCTATGAATACTAATCGTTATTGCAGTTATTATCAGTACTATTATCAGTACAATTAATCAAATTAAACCCTGGCTTTTTTATTTACCTGTCTTCAGTGTAGTACTGGCATGTGCTGAGCTGTTGCAGGTTCCATCATCAGCAAGAACTGTGATGTTGAAAACCTCCCCACACGGGAGGTGTGTGAGGTCACAGGAAGTGGTTGAGGTACGACAGGAGAAGTGAGGAATGTTCTGATTCTGTGTGTGCGCCAGGACATTGTACATGTCAGCGCCAGCACTTGCATGCCATGATACACTCACCACACTTGTGTCACACATCAGCGTTGCAGACACAGCTTCCGTGTCACAGGGAGCTAGGAAAGGAGATAGGTTAGACCTAGGTTTCTGTGAAAGAAAATTGCAGAATACACGCAACAAGCTAAGTGATAAAATTTATCCAAGATGGCAGGCAAGATGGCAGACAATAAAAAACATTTTTAAATAATTTTATTACAGTTTAAATCTAATTATAGATGTCACCTCTGCAGCTGACCTTTACACAGCACAGCTCAAGGAGACGTAAAACTTTGAAAATTGACATTTTTCTACCTGTTGTAACAGAGATATCAGGGCTGGCCAAGCTGCTGCACTGGCTGTCAAGCGAGATGACATTTAGCGTGTAGGTCTGAGCGCAGGTCAGGCCTCTGAAGGAACAGGAGAGGTTAGAGGTCATGCAAGTCTCACTGTAGTTGTTTGGGCCACTCAGAACACTGGTGTAGGAGAGAGCTCCAGCTGCCAGACTCCATGATGCCCTTACTGTGTTACTGACACACTCCACATCAGCACGGACCGATGTGGGCACACATGGCACTGCCATATGGGAAACATAAAGATATAGTCATACAAAATAGTCATTTTATATAATGATTTTAACATAAATAATAAAACATGAATGTATAAATGAATGAGAAAATAAAAGGGTCAATTTCTGACTGGTTTTGTCTGACTGGTTGTGTGTGGATTGTCTGACAGTAGTGTTGCATAGACATGTCCGTCATAATGCGACAAATCTTGAAGAGATAAATTAAATGCAATTGTTGCATTGTTGTTCACACTTAAATATATATTCATTTGGCATACGCTTTATCCAAAGTGACCTACAGTGCATTCAAGCTTTTCAGATTTTTTCAGTATGTGTGGTCCCTAGGAATATAATTCATGACCTTTGAATTGCTGATAAAATGCTCTGCTAGTTTAGTTACCTGGAATACTTCTGAGCTACAGGACTACCCCAATGTTGTTTAACCATATGATCTGACAATACGGCAATCTCACCTGTTTGGACGGAAGGTGTGAAGCTCTCTGGTCCTTGACACTGTCCATTGACTGCTGTGACAACAGCCGTGTAGCTCTGACCGCACTGCAAGCCTGTAATGATACAACTAGAGGTGCTTGTGGTACATCTGAGCACATGGCCACTTGCAGGCCTGGCGAGGACACTGTAGTTCAATGCTGTGCCGCCCACCGCCCATCTTATATTCAGGCTGTTAGATGCACAATCCAAGAAGCTAGTCACACTCTGAGGTGCACAGGGTGCTGAAATAAGAGATCATAATCCATGTTATAAAAAGTGCTAACATGCAGCAGTTACTATAAGGCCCTCATTCCTTTTGATCTACCCAGGCATTAGCACCTTGAGGGACAACATTTATTTTCCTTTATACCAAGGGGTCAGATTATTAATCCACACTCAAACATTTTACAATTTTTTTACCCCTGAGCCCTTGACATATGGGAGGTTGTGGTATCATTAATACATCCTTGAAAGTTTTATAGCCTAAAGCGGTGCGCCATGTCCACACATTGATTAGACTGTATGTAGAAAAACATATGCTTTAAAACACGTTGTGGTGTCTATAATCTGTGACTGTAATTGTTTTTTGCAGATACCTCTGGATCTGTGTACGTTTTGATAGTTTGATTTTCAATTTGAGATGAAATAAACAGAAATGAGAAAACAGTGCCTTTATTCGTTTTTTCGGAAAAATTTAAAACGAGAATTCAGCTTGATTTTTCGTTTTTATACTTAAGGTTAGAACACGGATAAACGTATACTCGATTTTCACATGTGGGCGGTGAAGAAGTGCCTCTTTCCACGGATTGGTCAACCAAATATCTGTACATCTGCACATCTTATTTTGATATTTATTAATATTAACACCTTGCATTTTGTAGACTGTACACTGTTTTAGTTATATTTACTAATTATCCGTATTATTTCCTCTTTTTATTTTTATTTATGTAAAGCAACTTTGCATCAATAAAAATTGTGAAAAGCGCTATATAAATAAATGTGAATTGAATATCCCCCTTGATGTCATCGTCCCTTCCTCATTTCTGTTCAACAGAATAATAGTCCTCTGCTGCTTGTTTTCGCACTTTTTGCACTTGCACTACTATTCTGGACTCACAGAGAAAATCAGCAAGTACATAATGAAATTAATAAAATTAACAATTTTAACATTATTATAAAAACATATGCATCGATACACAATCTTTGTTATGAAACACAGTTATTTGTTCTTAAAGAGGTTACACTTTAAACATTTTTGTTCAATAATTTGTTTTCAAGGTCTGAAATAAATCTGTGTTGTTTGATTAATATTCATGATGCGCAAATCTTCCATTGAATATGTGGGGTGTGTATAGTGAGTTCTTTATACTGGGGCTAGTATTAATATCCTAATCTTTAAGCAATCTTTTACCCATATACATTAAAAAAAATTTAATGTATCAAAATTTATGTAGCCTACTAAAATTAACAATCAGAGCCATTTGCCAACTTATGATCTAACCCTTAAGATTAACATTAATTCAGTTTACTCAATAAACCATAAAACGTGTGTACAGTAAAGCATTTACAATATTAGTGTACAGTGCATGAGATCCAAATATGCCAAATGTGCTATTTGAGCTGTAAAATGTAAATTTGGATCTGTAGCATTAAAATGGTGGATGAAGCTGTGAATCATGCTTTGCTGATTTCTTCCTGAATGCACTACATTCTTAAAAAACAAAGACATAGGACGTAATTATGCACAGGTAAAAAAAAGTTGTCACACTTGTCAAACATTCTAATAAATTTAATCATTATAATGGAAATTGTATTAATTTTCTACTGGTAATGTTGTTGGTTCTGTTGGTGGAATTTTATCTGGTGAGTGGGAACCAGTGTATTGCTATTCATACAGAAATGAGTGTCAAAACACACTTCATAAATGAATTTTGTAATGGTTTTGATGGTAAACAATTAATGATATTTGTAAACTAATAGAATTTCTGTTGTTGTCTGGTGAACCGTCTTGCTCCATAGACATCGGTTAAGTGCATTCCTGTACATTTATATTTGTTTTTACAGACTTAGATGTGTTTAAATTATTTTTGTGCTTATCGACATTGACTTGAAAATGTGTTTTCATATGACGATTTGTTTTCAACTACAAACAGAAATGAGGAAACTGAGGAAAATATAGAAAATTGTACCTGTCTTAAGTCTGTGTTCCTGGCTGTTTGGACTGTCACATGTACCGTCAGATGCGGTTATGATAAACACATATTCCTGTCCACAGTGCAGGTTGTTTAACTGGCACCCTGGAGAGTTGACATCACACGTCACGCTGTGCCCATCTCCACCTACTGCTCTGCCTCTGTAAGACACAGCATTGACACTGGCATCCCAGGACACACTGGCAGAGTTGGTGCTACAGTTCAGAGCACTCTGGACATTTGTTGCTGGACAAGGAACTGAACAGGAGAGAGGAAAAGACAGAAAAAATAAAATTCCATCACTGCGGAGACATTCTCAGAGTTGCAGGGGACTAAAAACATTGAAAGTACCAGATTAGTCAGTTAGCATCACTCTAAGTGTATAATGTAAAGAAATTAATTTAAAAAGAATTGACATACATTTATGATGTGACATTTAAAAAACTGTTTTACTAGTTATTTTATGGTTATTATAATAATTACTATAGGATATTATACAAACTAAAAAGAACACATATTTTATCATAAGACATGATTTAGATGTTTTAGATGTATTTTTCATCGCACTTCAGTTTTACTACTAAATAATACTCTCCTTTGTAGTTAAGTAAGTTACAAACACTTTGCATAATGACTTAAAACAATAATGTAAAAGAATCATCGATTTAATTTACAAATCTCACCTGTATGCAGTGTGGCATTGTGACTCCCCAGGCTGGAGCAGTTGCCATTCACAGCCAATACACTGATGAAATACACACTGCTACAGCTCAGGCTAAAGAGCATACATGTGGTTGTGTCTGAGGAACATTCGGTACGACGCCCGCTTTCATCCACGGCAACGGCAACATAGGACTGTGCACCGCGGCTGGCGTACCACGAGACCTCCACTGAACTGTTTCCACACATCTGTCTAGCTGTCACATTAGTGGGGACACATGGCGCTAGTGGGAAAGGTAGGTGAAAAGCGTTAGAAACCTACTCAAATGACAAGTTAAATGTGATCAAATACAACAGCTGGTAATGTTTTTGTGAATAAATCAGCAAAATACCCTCTCTGACCACCAGCGATTCGTTCGGCATGCTGAGACAGGTGCTGTTGAATGACCTGACCTGTACAGAGTATGACTCGCCACACTGCAGGGTGCTCAAACTGCAATTGGGTGATGTAGAGTTACAGTAAACCTGCTCTTCAGTCCTCATGGACACCACCCTAGTGCTGTAACCTGCAGCGTCTTCTGTTCTGTCCCATCCCATGGAGAGCACACCTGACGGGCACTGCACCTCAGCATGGACGTTTGCTGGACCACATGGAACTGCGACAGACCATTTTATTAGATTATTGTCTTTGGTATTTTAAAGGAATTTAAAATTTTATTTGACTTGTGTTTCAAATCTCTTTGACGTATTTGACGTACATTTACATTTAGGCTAACGCTTTTGTCCAAAAGTGACTTACAAATATTTAGGACAATGAAGCGATACATAATAAGAGGGCAACAATAATATAAAGTATACAAAAATAATATTAGTAAGTTTACAATGTTCCACGGTGCTAGATACTATCTGAAGAGGAGAAAAGCAGGTTGGTGTTTTTTTTGTCATGGAGAAAGTTGTTAGGATGTCAAGTATTCATGAAGAGGTGTGTTTTTAAGTGTTTCTAAAAGGGGACATCGGACGCCTATTTCACAGAAGTTTGTATTATTCTTTATGTTCTTAATGAAATATTTCTAAAATTCTTTGGTTAAAATTCCTTAGTTATCATGCGAAACCACACCCTTTTTATGCTGTCAAACACAACCCTGTTCCAGTGCCCGGTTTTGGTGTATGGCCCCTTAATTGCTCCACAGCAAAGCAGCACAGAGTCCAACATAGACCAGTTAGAAGAAATTTATCAATGAATTTGACCATTTCTTATATGATATTGTATATATATATATATTAAGTAATTTATTCATTTCTGTCAGCAGTTCACAGTATTCATACAAAAATCTAGAAAACGTGCATGTGGTTTTGTAATGCGCCAGCTTAAGTTCAGGTTTTTTTTTTAAATAAAAAATATGCGTTTTTAGAACATTAATCAATGAATATGCTCTATATTACACCAGGAAATTTGTTATTGCCTTGTATCACTTACTTATGTGGTAGAATAAATAATATAATGGCTTATGTATAAATAAGCTGTTTTCTCCTTTCATCCATGATGTTAAGACTTGTCAGGCGCTGCCTATGTTTTTAGCGCATAAAATAACTGCCATTGTTAGTCGTACCGTATACAGCCTCAGTTTGTGGCGTGGGTATTGTCGAGTTGCGGAAGCAGCCTTACAGCCAGTCTGCAGCACATCGCCAAATTTCACTCCTGACCCAGAGTCCAGCCAGCCATCATCCTGCCGCACTGAGCGAGTGCCCGAGCCAGCCGCAGATGGAGAGCCTGAGCCTGCCGCGACACAAAAGCCAGAGTGGAGCCCCACGACTGAGCCGATCGTCGCTCCAGAGCCTGAGCCTCATCAGACGTCTGACAAGGTGTGTGAGCAACACCGCTTGTGCCTGCGGGAGGGCTGGTGGAGATTGAGGGCATAAAAGAGAGATCCTGCTACGCTCCAAACTCTGAGGGTGAGTATCCTCAGCTCCCTGCCATGGTCAAGATGGCCGCACCTGAGCTCCCCGCCACGGTCAAGATGGCCGCCCCTGGGTTCCCCGCCGCGGTCAAGATGGCCGCCCCTGAGTTCCCCACCACGGACTTCCGGATCCCCGTCTCCGCCTCTGATGCCTGAGCCGTCAGCTCTGCCTTGGCCCTCCGGCACCTTGGCTTCACCCTGGCTCTTTGGCTCTCCGTCTTCACCCTGGACTCCTTTTCCACTGGCTCCGTCTCGGTCAGTCAGCTCCCTGGTGTCGTCAGCCGCTCCACCGAGGTTCCTCTCCCCATTGACTCCACTGTGGTCTGCTGTCCTGGCTGCGCTCTGGGTCCTGCTCCTGGCTACTTCCACCCTTGACTCCACCCTGGTCTGATTCCTGCTCCTGGCTACTCCCACCCTCAACTCCACCCTGGTCTGATTCCTGCTCCTGGCTCTTCCAACCTTCAACTCCACCCTGGCCTGATGAACTATTTTTTCTGCCCCTATTTTTTCTTTTCACCATCCACCTCCAAGGCCCCCACCCTCCCTCCTGTGTTTGTCCATTTGCGGCGTGAGGTTGTATTTATCATACTCATCTATGTTTTCATCTCTCACAACCACCATCCCGTAACAGTGATATATGGACTAGGGATGCACGAAATGTAGGTCGATATTTTAAAGCTGATAAATTATGAATTGTTTACTTTGGTTGAACCACTCCACTTACCGTTCAGCGCTTACCATTTTGACTGACGCCTTCACGTGACGTCACACATAAGCAAGCAACAGGCTATGCGTGGTACACGTTTCACATCTAGCAGGGATTAAGGTACAATGTCGGCTGTTTGGGAGCTATTCGTAGTAAAGAAAGAGGACATCAAACCTGCAATTTGCAAGACCTGTCAATGTGAGCTAAAGCACGGGGGCAGTACAACAAAACATTTAAAACAACAAACTTAATGAGCCATCTGAAGTTTTGCTATCCTGAAATATAAAAAGATCAGAAAAAAGTCACAGCTAAACAAACAGCGGTGCCCATCTCTAACGCTGTTCAAGCAGTACAACAAACACAAAGTTCGAGAAAATTCCACAAGGACAGTGCAAAGGCAAAAGCTATCACAAATAAAGTTATGGAAATGATTGCACTTGATGACCAGCCTTTCAGTATCGTTGAGGACAGTGGGTTTCGTCGTCTAATCTAATTTATTGAACCCCGCTACTCCCTCCCTAGCCAACAGTACTTCGCTAATGTTTCACTCCCCGCTTTGTATAATAAAGTAGCAACACACATTCACCCGCTTTTTGGGGAGTCCATTGAGTATGTTAAGCCTTACTGCTCAGTGGATTGAGGAAAACTTTGAGGTGAGGAGAGTGCTGCCGCATGCTCGTTTTCCAGCTCTGGCCCAAGCTGCACGCAAATACCTGTCAGCTCCTTGTACAAGTGTGGGGATCTTTTCTCAGCAGCATCAAATGTGATAAATGAAAAGAGAAACAGACTTATGTGTGAGAAAGCAGAAATGCTTCTCTTTGTTAAAAAAACATTTCTCTCTTACTAAGCCTTACTGCTCAGTGGATTGAGGAAAACTTTGAGGTGAGGAGAGTGCTGCCGCATGCTTGTTTTCCAGCTCTGGCCCAAGCTGCACGCAAATACCTGTCAGCTCCCTGTACAAGTGTGGGGATCTTTTCTCAGCAGCATCAAATGTGATGAATGAAAAGAGAAACAGACTTATGTGTGAGAAAGCAGAAATGCTTCTCTTTGGTAAAAAAAATATTTTTCTCTTACATGCACATGTGAAGTAGCCAAATGGAAATACTTTTGCTCATTTCTTTTTTTGACCTACTTGTTGTACATACACTCAAAGTTTTGCTGTTGTTTTATGGCACATGATTTTTGATTTCTTATGCAAGTAATGTTTATTGTTTACATTATTTATAAATGATTTATCTGTCAATTAAAAATGTTGGCCATAGGATTGGAAAAGTAATACCATCCTATTTCTTTTGTTGGCCTACATGTTCTAAAAGACACACAAAGTCATGACGTATTATTTCATGCTACATACGTTTTCATTCAAGTTATGTCTCATTAGCCTATGTTTTATTGCTATACATCCAATGGCGGTTCTACATTGAATTACTCCTACTACTACTTTTTTTTTTTGCACAGTCATGTTTTATTTTAACAGTATAAGTGTAAGAGCAATTGCACAAATCCTTCAACAGAACATTTGAAAAACACAATTCTGCACAAAACAGTATAAGTTATCAGAACTTAAATAAATATACTCTGTATACATAAAAGTGTAAATTTTATCCGATGTCCCCTTTAAGACAAGTGAGGGGTGTGACTGACCGGATTGCGTTTAGGAGATTATTCCACCAGCAGGGAACAGAGAAGAAGGATGATTAAGAGAAGGAGAATGATCGAAAATGATCGACTTGTTCCTTACCAGACCTCAGCAGTATAGGATGTGAAGGCATACTGGGACAGATTCCATCATGGTGCATTACGCTGACTGCGTAAACCTGCCCGCACTTCAGGTTAGGGATCCGGCAACTGCTGGCAGTGGTGCTACAGCTGAGAAGTCCACCAACATGGTCCTCCATGGTGGCAGTGAAGGATATCATGCTCTGAGATCCTAGCCAGCTTACCAACGCCTGGTTCTCCTGACAGTCCAGCAGGGCATTTACATCCCCAGGGGGACAGGGAGCTATGAGATGAGCAGGAAAATGGTCAGGAGGCATCAGGAGTCAAGAAGATTGCACTTGCATATGTATGTGTGAGTTGTACCTGTTTCTGCAGTAATGGTGTCACTGGCAGAGCTGTTGCATTTGTTGTTGGATGCGATCACAAACGCACGATATGATGTTCCACAGCGGAGTTTGTTGATCTTGCAGTGTGGGTCTACCGAGTTACAAGTGAAAGTAGTCCCGAGTTCATCTGTTGCAATTGTTATGTAGAATAAAGCACCCAGAGCGACATCCCATGTCAGACTGATCGAATCTGAGCTGCAGTCCATCACTGCTGAGACATTCTGTGGGGTGCAGGGGACTAGAAAACACATTGCCAGTACATTGAGCCAGTAATATTTGTAGTGCATTTTTCTTAAGGTAACAAACAGTACATTTAAAACCAAATAAAAATGCTAAAATCACTTTAATAGTTGACTTCAGAAATACAGTTGAAGTCATAAGTTTACATACACCTTGCAGAATATGGAAAATGTTGAAAAGTTTGGAAAAATTAATGTTTATTTCTAATTCGGTAGTGTCCTAAACAAGTTACTTCATGTAAGAAATGTTTACAGAAGGTCTACAACACAGAATAATATCTTAATTACATACACCTAATTCATTATACGGTACAATGTTTCCTAAACAATCAATAACAGTTTTTATGTTTTGTGATAGTTGTTTAAGGGTTTCTTGTTTGATCTGAGCCATTAAACTGTTCAGTGGTCTCAAGAAATTCTGCAGAAACTTCTGCATACAATATTTGACCTCTGTCGAGCAGTGATTGTGATGTTGAGATTCATCTTTTTACATTTAGGACAATTGAGAGACTCTCTCTCAACTATTACAAAACATTCAGTGATGCCTCTAAAAATGATAATTGTTATCTTTCTGGGGAAACATGTATTTTTATAGTCCAAAAGTTTACATACACCTGACTCTTCCTGGGCATCATTAAATGTTAGTTTTTCCAAAATGATCAACATTTTCCATATTCTGCAAGGTGTATGCAAACATATAACTTCAACTGTATAGACTTCTTGGTCCTTAAACTGTCCTAAAAGTGATTACACCGAGACACCAATCATGTGCATCCATAGTTTTTGTTGTGCATCATCACTCACCAGTCTGAGCCACCTCTCCAAGAGCCAAAGAACTGGAGCACTCATCATCGAATGCTGTTATGAGCATGGTAAGACTCTCCCCGCACTGTATGCCAGGAATATTACAGCTCTGCGTTAATGAATGACACACATAGTGGCTCTGATTTCCACGGTTACCAAAAGCATCCACCCTGTACCGTAGTGCTCCATCTGCACCATCCCAATTGCTGGTGAGAATATCTGTCTGGCAGTTTGTTGATGTTTCCATGTATCTTGGTTGGCAGGGTGCTGATGGGTGAGAATTACATCACCACAATAACTAACATTGTTCTCTCTGCTTCATGATCTAGATGTTCTACGATCTACAAATTCTATAAATATACTGAGCAATAATGTATTGTGAACATAGCAGTGGTATTAAGGAAAAACTTATATATTATTTTAAGTTTTATATAAAATATAATATAAAAATTATATTCAAATATAGTACACCTACACCTTATGGATTTTTTCAAATGTGATGGTATGACACAAATACAAAAACCTTGTATGTATTTTCTTTGAATAAAAAATTTAGGCAGCATTTATTCTGTGTTATGGCAAACACTGTTTGACCAATCAGCGTCCATGACTAATCACACAAACCTAAGCCACATACAATACCATTTATATCCACTAGAGGGACAAAGTCAGACTTACAGCCTACTAAGTACTAAACCTTTTGTACCAGTAAAAACATATTATAGACAGCATGCAGAGGCTTACCAGTTCTTATTTGCATCACTGGACTGACTGCGCTGTCGCACTGCCCACTGGCCATCATCGAAGACCCGTAGACCCTAAAGTTGTAAAGTCGTCCACACACAGTGTCAGTGAAGAAGCAGGAAGTGTCTGTAGTCATACATTTCATTTCCTTGCCGGTGGAGTCCTCAGCCTGAGCCAAGTAATAGGCAGAGTAGTTGTTGGGAGCCCAGGAGAAGACAATTACGTTACTGCTGCACTCCCTGTACAGCATCAGATCAGTTGGCGGACAGGGAACTATAGATGTCAGTGTGTGTATGGTTGGGAACAAAAGGGTTAATGTGCGATTAGGTTAGAATGAAAGGAATCAAAAAGAAGCAATAGAAAGCAAATCTTAGTCTCTAGTGTATTTAATCTGCTGATATGATCGTCTTAATTTCTGTAATAGGTTTCAGTGTATTGTTAGCGCAATTCTTGCTGCTCTGAAAAGAATGCCTGTAACAAAGACTGTTCTCTAGAGACGGCACGCACCCTGGTGGGCAAAAGGTTTTGTGTAGCAGCTCCCTGCGTGAAAACACACAAAGCCTCAAAAAACGGAGGAACAAAGCATGACCCAGTTGAATTTGTCAGTTTCACAACAAAGAATACATCTTGATACCAGTTTTGGATATGATTCAGAACATAAATTTGGATATGAATTCTGAAATCTTCAGGCTCAGGCTTAGGCCGGAAACATACATTAAAACCTTATTAACCCTGTAGCTCTGAAGAACGAATGAAACTCTCTTCTTTGAACTTTATTCCTGTCCATTTTTTCTCTTTGTTTGAGATATTTGGGTTCTAATAATCATTAATAATTTCATTTTTATATTACAAATAGTAAGCGGATTATCTCGCAATTGGCAGTTCCTTTTATAATAAATGTGCCTTATATAGGTAAACACTAAATGCGTTTGGAAGCATTGGCTATTGAATAATGGAAGATTTCTTGCTCCCCACCCAAACTATGACCTGGCTCTTTGTCTAACAACACAAATCTCTTTAAAATGGGTCAACATAACAGAAAGGAACATTTGCTGTTATGGAATTGTTCAAAATAACCCAGCAGAGACAATGACATCTCCAGGGACAGCATAACAACTCCAGGGAGTGTGTTGCAGATCAGGTGTCTTTAAATTGCATGGATGAATAAAAGGCAGGAAAAAACTGAAGTGTGGAGTATAAATATCCAATATGCTCAACTACAATAGCAGCAAAGTGCTGATTATGGTTTCGATTATTTTCTCTGAATGCCACCGGATGTGCGGAAATTTATTAAATACAAACTTTGTTTGGTTTTCTACAAACAAAGTCTCATTCTTGCTGTCTGTTCTGCACTATGAATCTATGAATTTAAACTGCTGCCAATAAAACTCCATTACAGTATTTTGTCAATAGTTTTGACCTTTTATAAAGATGAGAAGAAAACTGGTCTGAGATCATATACTGTATCTTACCTGTCTGGAAGTATGTGGATATGCTTTCCGTGCTCACACAGTTGTTTGTCATGGCAGTGATATGCACTTCGTACCTCTCCCCACAGGATAGATGATTAAGTTGGCACTCTGGAGTGCTCGAGTTGCAGGACAGAACTGTACCATTGTGGCTTGAAGCAATGGCTCTGTAGACAGTGGCTCCGAACACAGCTGCCCATGAGACCACTGCAGATGATGTAGCACAGCTGTAGTCCACTGAGATGGAGGTCACTGCACTTAAAACTAACGGAGAAAGAAATATGTGAGAACTTCACATGAACAAAACTGTTCTCAAGGAACTGGTAAGCATCAGTTACAATCAGCTTCAACTTTAACTTTGAACGGAACGATTTACAAGGCTAGCATCATCCCCAACAGCTGATATTCAAGCTGGTCCAGATCTTTGGACAAGCCAAGAATCAATCGGCTAGCAAGCAAGTAGCAAGTAAATTGAGCTACCACCTGCCACACTACCAAGTGGTCTTCAATTCCCAACGATTACCATACAAACATACCTATGATGTTTTTCATCATGGACATTATAATCAGTAGCCTTTACATGTCTACAAAAAATATCAATAATAAATAGTGGCTTGCTTACTATTTATGGAATAGTTCACTTCCCTGGGTTCTCCAGCTTCCAGTAAAGCATTAACTGAAGATACTGAGATTTGGAATGAGGAACAGGGTATAATATTCTGCAGGTCCAGAGTGGTAGTTAACACACGGTTTGAAAATATCGTACTGTCCAAATTTTTGACCGTGACTAGGTAGACTAGAACTTTTTCCACAGCTTGCCAACTGATGTGAGCAGACTGTGGCCCAGTTTGTTGTACTGTGATCACCGCTGGTGGCTGTATCACTGACGGGCATAACACAAAGGGTTAATGTTAATGATAAGTTTTAAGTTTCGTTTTTTTAGGCTTATAGTTCATAATGAAAGCTTGTGGTTCACTCACATGTAGTGACGGTCCGCACTTTGCTTCTTGCCCCCAGGCCCCCAGCGTTGGATGTAACCACATAACAGTCATAAGCAGTTGCTGGCCGAAGATTTCCAACCAATGTACGATTAGTGGTAAATGAGAAATTGTATCGTTCCCCTGTCAATGTTGAGTTTACCAGCAAATAGTATTGTATTGCTGTTTGCACCCACTCCCATTCAACCTTGATGGATGTACTTGATATTGCCTTTGAATAGGTTATTTGAGATGTACCCGGTGCTAAAGCAGGAACAAAAGCAAAAAAAAAACAATTCTTATCGTCTCATCTGCAGAAAATTTTCTGATGTTGAAATGTTTCCAGTTTTATTTAGCTGACATTAGGTAACAGTATCTGTTATCAATTCATCGGCTTCATTTTTCCAGTAATGATGAATTCTAAATACTAATCATGTGTTTAAAATTGGACAATAATCATCTGTTTGAAAAATAAACATATGGCAGTTTACCTGTTCTTGCTAATTTCACATCAACACACATTACAGTGTAATAGAGGAAACCTTTAAGTGAGACTGTATACAGCGTCCCCGGCCTCAAACCAAAAACCTCTTTTATCGACACATTCTCAGGCACCATCACCACTGTGGGGCTGGTGCTGGTGTCATTTATAATCCGAAGGTCCAAAAAATAATTTGTTAAACCCAGGAGTCTGTGCCATTGTACCAATAATGACGATGCCGTAGGAGATGTTATGGAAATGATGTTGCATTCTGCAAAACAGACAATCACTCATAAAAATACATACATACATAACATAGGGACAAAATCTGATGTATACTGTTAATTCAGTTTTTGGGATGAAAGCTTTTTGTACAATTTTTGGGTCACTAATCAAATGAGGCAACCTTGAAACATTGACTATGTTAACTCGCTTCTACTGAGATGCGAGGTGCTTTGAGTATATACTCAAATGTTGGAATATAATGGATCATCAGGCTTATAGTTATTTAAACAAAATGGGGATCATATCCAATAATAAGTTATAACAAGTTAAATTATAACTTAATTACTTTTTAACTTTCATTAGTAATGAAAAATAGTTACACTAACAAAACACAAAAACACAAAATAAAGCATTTTTACTAGTTGTCTTAGACTTACTCTACGTACATAAATAAAATATAAATGCACTTTAAATACATCTGTATTGTATACATTTTACTGTGCTAAATATACCTTTTTTTAAATGGCACTTGTCAAAAATATGAGTGAATGCCTAAATATGTTAAACAATAAAAATAAACTCCCACAACCTTTGGAGAGGTTAACTTACCTTGTGCTTGAGTGCTCCATATCTGTCCAAAAATTTTGAATGAGAAAAATACAATTAATTATGAATCAACATTTAAACCATTTACATTCGATATTTGCATATATTAAAGTCATTTGTAAACAGCTTGATTTCCACAAAATCAGAATTCTACCTGTGTAAGAGTCGCCAAAATTAAAACACCTAGTGTCTCCAGCACTCTCATCTTTGACAATGATGGCAATAGTGGCTTACAAGGGAGTCAGACACAAAAGGTGTTCTGGATTCTTTTGAGCTATAGACCAGATACACGTGTGTCAAAGAGCCAATCAGTAGAGCCTACAGGGGCCCATTCCTACATACATTCCCTCAGGTATTACAAGATATTGAATAGCATTACTGAGAAAGATGGACAGAGGGGAGGCAGGGGGCAAAACAAGCCCTTAGTTTGTCAGCTTCTATAAACATAGACTTTGTTGCTTTAGTTAAAGAGCTCTGGAGAGAAGGATCAGTCATAACCTTTGACCTCAGACCTTTGTGAGAAAGTGCTATACAAATAAAATTGAATTGAATAAAATGAGATGAGAAGAGTGACATTTTAAATAAATTGTAAAAATGGCATAACTGCTTTAAAAAGAACAACATCATCTAGTGTAAATCTTAAAAATTGTCATTAGTATTGGTGTTTAAATGCAGCATATAAAAAATTCACCTCAACTAAAAAATCTATAGTGACTGGTCATATTGAAATGTTTCACTTGGCACAATAGTCAGTTATCACTTGTAGCATTTACATTTAGGCATTTAGCTGACGCTTTTATCCAAAGCGACTTATTAAGTATTAGGAGACAATAAAGCGACACATCAAAAGAGGCAACGATAGTACGAAGAAGTGCTTTCCTAAGTTTACAATGTTTTGCAGTGCTAGATAAGTACCTGTAGAGGAAAGTCAGGTGTTTGTGGAAGAGGTGTGTTTTTAGCTGTTTCTTAAAAGAGCTGAGGGATGTAGCAGATCAGATGGCGTTAAGCAGATTATTCCACAAGCAGGGAACAGAGAAGGAGAAAGAACGAGAGAGCGATTTAGTGCCCTTCTGTGAGGGTACCACCAGTCGACGTTCGTTCGCTGAGCGTAGGGTTCTGGATGGATTGTAGATGTGTAGAAGAGAGTTAAAGTATGAGGGTGCAGAGTTTGTGACGGTTTTAAATGTCAGCATTAATGATTTGAATTTAATGCGGGCAGCAACCGGTAACCAATGGAGAGAGATGAAGAGAGGTGTGACGTGCTCTTTTGGGTTCCTGGAAAACAAGTCTTGCTGCTGCAATAAACAATTTTAGAAACTGTTTCTATTTCTGCGAAGTCACGGCTGACAGCTCCACCCGCACATCGATCTCTTTCGCTGAAAGTTCTGAATGTCATAAATATTAATCATCAGATCCATCACACATGGATGAGGAGAGACTGATAATAGAAATGTAGATTCAGAAAGTAGCATAGCATCCGGTGCGGCAACACGGAAGTTATGAGAATACAGGATGCATGCTTTTGTTTGCTTGTGCAAGCGCTTCAGCTGCTGTCCCTGACAGGTCGGCCTGGCTTCCTAAACTTTTCAGACAGTCGCTTGGTGATATCATACATTTGTTTCAGATTGCCTTTGTATGCTGTCTGCTTCAGCTGACAGTCAACTCATATAGTCTTTCTTAATCATCTTGATACTCTTCTTTACTACTTTGTGGGCTTTTGTTCTGTTTAAAGCTTGTGTAGTAGGGCAGTCTAGGTACCGCCCTATTAAACGTGGTTGTCACCTGAATGACAGGTGCGACAGCCTATTGGCTGTATTTAAGGCGTAGTTTATGTCACCTGGGGGCGCATCGTACAATCATTGTTGTGTGTGGGTGTGTGCGCGCAGCTCTGCGGGAGCCAGGTTATGGTCAGGATTGGTACGACGTTGCTGTTGGGTACAGGCTGTCTTTCACCCCAGATTGTGTGTGCTCTGATGGAACGCCTGCATATTTGCAGTTCGTCTATTATGGATAAAGCTGTTAATAACTGAACCCGTGTGTTTAGCGATCTACTTCTGGTGGGGCAATTGCTCGTGAGCACTTCATTACTGTGGACTGCAGGGCAAATGCTCCTTAGACAACGTTAAGACTGCACTGTTTGTTCTGCTGCTAGTTTTTTACAACTGTGTGACCGTTGCATTTGATTAATTACTTTTTTATTCTGTTTTTTGGGGGTTTGCTTTACGCTCATGCTGGTGGTCTAGGTGACGGGTGGCTAATCCGAGCCGTTACTTAAAGTGAGATGTACCGTTAACGGTGCACGTTCAGCCCCACCAGTGGTTATATTGCCACCAGCAGCGTGTTTGTTTTATTTGTTTTTGTTTTTTTGCTTCTTTTGATCTGCGCTCTTCCTAGGGACGGTGTAGAAAAATCAGGTAATATCTTGTACCTGGGAAAATCAAGCATTTTGTTTTGTTTAACGTTTGATTTGACCTCTTACTGAAAGCGCTTCCAGCTCTAAGTTTTTGTTCTTTATTAAATTGTTTTTTTATGTATTTCATCATATGGTTTAATTTGAAGTCTGATTATTTGCTGTTATTCACTTGTATTGTTTGCTTCCTTTTTCCTTTCTGGTTTTGTTTATTTCTTTAACTTCTTACTGAAAGCCCTTCCAGCTTTAAGTTTTTTTTGTTTTTTATTAAATTGTTTTTTTATGTATTTTCTGTGATTTAATTTGAGGTCTGAATATTTGCTGTTATTCACTTGTATTGTTTGCTTCCTTTTTCCTTTCTGGTTTTTTTCTTTTCTTTAACTTCTTGCTGCTTCATGGCATGTCCAGGTTCATGAGCCTTTGGTACGAACCTAGTTGAGTATTTATACCTCCCTGTCTGACCCCTGTGGCCAGTAAATTGTCCATTGTTCTCCTTCATGGTTTGAACTTATTCTAATGCAAGTTGTTGGATTGAGTGCGAGTTGGATTAATTGTGCTGTTACTTTCGTTTTTTTTGTTTATTTCAGGAGCTAAAGGCCCCCAGTCAGGGAAGCTAGCTGTCTTGGACCTGTGGTGGTGGTGTTTCTCTCACAGAGTGTTTTTGCCATTTGACAACTGCATCTCCCTCACTTAGAGTGTGTGTGGAGCAGATTTGGGTGAGTGGTGTGTCTTAGGATACTCATTGTTCAGCTAGCCACCCTACTGGTAAGCCTCAGCCTGAAAGTTTCTTTTTCTTGTTTTCTTTACTTTTTTCTCTGTTTGGTCAACAGTTTTCTACATTTTAATTATTATTGTGAAATAAAAGCATTTTGTATTTATCTCCACATCTCCTGTGTCCAGTGGTAACGAACCTGTGTGCCCTATTTTGGGTATAAATTTCCCCGTTCACAGAAATGGGGTGGCGTAGTCTGCTTTATTTTGTTCTAATTGTGCACTAGTGTCAATTCTTGTCCTTCACCGCCCCGCCACACTTGGCTTGTTTTGTTTTAGTCCTATTGGTATTTACTGCCACTTTCTTTTTATTTCTGTCTTCTATCTTGGTCAGTGTCTCCACTGTAATCTGCTCTTTATCCTGGTGCTTTCTGACTCCAGGAGTAATTTTCTTATGTTGGTCATAGGCCAACCACCTGTGTAGAGATCACGCATCTTCACTGCCATCACTGGTTAAAATGAGACACAAAAGATGCAGTGCATGTTTTAGTGATGCAGCATCATTAAATTTTGACAAACTTGGACACTGGAGTCATGAACTGTTTAGTCTTAGTTTAATTATTTTAGTCCAAACATTAAAAAACACTTCTTCATTTTCAGCTTCCGTCTAGCCATTACAAGGTGACCTGCTCCTCTTCTTACTCTAACGTCCTGCAGGGAACTCAGAAACTTCTTGCTAATACAGAAGTGATCTATTTGATTCTCTGTCTTTCGTGTTTGGAGATACCCAGGTGCTCTTATGTATCCATTTGTGGGATAAGACGTTACCTCCAAAGACCAGGTTGTTGATTGCACATGTCTGCAAATTTCTTTCTATTCCCAATGACTTACGCATGACTTGTATAATGAGATCAATCTTAAGTCACTCATAAAGATATGATGTCTCTGCCTGGGAATGTTCCCAGGACCTTCTGTAGTCCACTGTAGAGCTGGTCATTATTGTTATCTTCTTTTCAGATCAGGCTTTGTCAAGCAAACATTAAGTTTGTCTATAGACTTTACAATCTAGTTCCCAAGATGCTCTCTGAGTGAACTGACGTGCTTTAAATTGGACTTTGATAAAAAGTGATACACAATGGCATTATATTCAATTATTCCCATTATCAGTAAATAATAACTGTAAATGCCATAATCTTTCAAAGTTTTTTTTATTTTTTCCATTAAAATGCAATGCTTGCAAAAAAATCCTGACTTTGAAATTGGGTATAATATATACATTCAGGAAGGCATTCAGGGCGAAGATTTTGGCATGGTCCCTCTCTAACTACCATAATAGAGAGAAAGGTTTGCCACATTGGGACTAGATTTTGGTGTGCTAATATAAATAAATGATCAGATAAGGCGACTACAGCAACTGCAAGACACCATTTACAGAGCAGGATGAAAGACCTTAGTTCTAAACTGGAGCCATGTATACATGACAACAATGTAGTGAAAAACTGTTTTTGAAAAGTTCCACATACACACAACAACGTTATTAAAAGGATTCATAAAAATAAAATAACTATAAAAAAACTTTCAGACCTGTTTTCAAAAGTTAGCATTTTCAGTCCACCAAAATGCCGTTGCCATATAAACGAACAGTCAAAATGCATAAAAAAGTCTTCGGTTTTTGCTTAAAAACGTCGTGTAAACAGCCCCCAGTAAGGAGTTCAAGTTCAATTAATTTGTATAGCACTTTTACAATGTAGCACTGTTTTAAAGCACCTTTCCAGAGAAAAAAAACAAAAGGATATAGTGTAACGGAAATATTGAAAATGTAAAAGGTTAAGACTGAATGGTAACTGGATTTACAGAACCCTAAGCTAATATAATATTTAAAACATTTAAAAATATTTAAAAAAAAAAAAAAAATTATATCACAACTATCACAAAATCAGACCTAAGTAAGCCTGGGTTCTCCCAAGGTTTTTCACCATATATATATATATATGATATATATCATATATATATATATATTGTTATGATTTCAGCCCGTTTGGACTTTGTTTTTCACCCTGCACCGTTTGTTTGGACTTCAGTTCCCATTATGCATTGCACCTCACCACCTGTTCACCATTTTGTAATCTTGTTAGCACCATCATTTGATTATCACCCGCACCTGGTTTTATTCATTATCTGTTCATTGGTTGTATTATTTATTGTCTGCCTTTTTGTTCATTCCCTGTCGGTCGTTGTTGTTGCTATGTTGTTGTTTTGTGGATGCGTGGGTTTTGTTTGCCCTGTGGATTATTCGTGCCTGTTCCTGTTTACTCTGGATATCTGTTGTACCTGATTATTCTGAAGTTCTCTTTGATGGAAAAAACCCCAGTAAAAGTCTATCATTGATATTACTCTCTGTCGTCCTGGTCTCTTCCACCCAGCTCCGTGACATATATGATATATATGATATATATCATATATGTCACGGAGAAGGAAAGAAGAGAAACAGAACTGAGAGAGTAATATCAATGATAGACTTTTACTGGGGTTATAATATAATTAATTTATGTTTATGTTAAACTGGTTAAAAATTATTGGGGTGACAATAAGGCATCAAACTGCTGACATAGACAGAAAATAAGTACAGAAAATAAGTACTCCACAAGGCGGGTGTTAGTGTGTGGAATGGTAGGAAACACACGGTCAAAAACAGGAATAACAAAAGGGGTTTTTACTTGCTAAATAAACAATGATCAAAAACAGTTTAAACAAAGGTATTCTCAATAGAGTTAACAAATGTAAAGATATAAACATCAATGGCAAATCAATAAGGATAAAACAGTATTCACAACAAGGTAACCGTGTATAAAGAGATCGAAAGAGACGAAGACGAAGACGAAGACGAAGGTCAGTATGGTGACTGCCGGGTAAGTAAACCAATATCTGACGACGAGTCAAAGAAAACAACAAGCATATAAAGAGTCCAGGTAAATGATGAACAGGTGCAGGTAATCCAAGGTGGCGTGATTGCGGTGAAAGTGATTCTGGGTAATGGAGTCCTAAAAGTCCGGTGAATGAGAACGTGAATGAGTGACGGTGGGATCTGATGTAGCCTGAGTAGTAATGGCATCAGATGGCTCCGTAACAGCGGAGACATTTCCACTGGCCTTTACACCAAACCCTCTGTACTCTCACCCTAAAGGCCCTTTCACACTGAACGCGATGAGATAAAGTGATGTGAATCGCCAGAGAGCCGGTCTGACACACTGGATGCGAAACAATTATTTGCCTTGTGCTTATTCACATTCACTAGGTGGCGCCACTCACCGATATTAATACATTTTTATGTTGAACTTACGTGATAGAGACATGCTGTTAAATAAGGGATGTAAAAGTCTCAATTCTATCTGCTAATCATTTAAAACGTTCGTGTCTTTTGAATAAAAAGCTAGTTAACGCTGTAACACTCTTTTTTCACTACAGTGTTTACACTGGTTTTCAAAAGAGCTTGTAGCACTGCCACATATGGGGTAATATTTATAGTATCATTGTGTAATTGAAAACATATGGTGTAATGTTAATTGTAATTATTACCCACCTGTCTGTTGTTATCGTTTCTTTCCAGGTTTGCGCTCCTAAACTCATACATGCAAGAATGTTACAGTGTTTCAGTCACGTGACATGACGTTGTGAAGGCGGAAGGGGAAGAAAGCTTTGTTTTCTTTAAAATAAGCCAGGAGCGGCGTGCTCTCTGGTGATAGCGCTACAGATACAATTTCTTTACAAGGAATTATCCTATTACCTTATTTTTCCCGGGAAATAATCAATGGATACCTATGCTCGCTTTTCAATACTTGCCGGTGAGGACATCCACAGATAAACACAGCACATGGAGATAAACAGTGACTGAAGAAAATGGGTGAGTCCGATCAAAGTTTTGTATATACACCACTGGACTTTGAGACAGATTACACACACAATCACCTTCACAAAAGACACAGGTTTGTAAATATATGTATAAAAGATCTGCAAATACACCAGGGTTGACATCATTCGTCTGTGTTGTATTCTTTATGCTGATCTTTATGCTGACTTCTTTGAGATTTTTTTGGTTAGTTCCCAGTTAAGTTTTGTACGGTTTGGAGGAGACTGTTACAAGCTGTCTGTGCAATTAACAACTGCGGCTCTGAGCATGTGACTTATAAGTTAAATCTATTTGGACGGCGCGTTTTCAATTAAGGTACCTTCATCAGCATTAGGGATGCCACAATTCTCAATATAACATTTTGACGTTTTTTCTGGACAGACACAAAAAGACCACAAGGACCATGATTTCACACACTTATACATGATATATATGCAACAATGTCACAAACATTGTGTAAACTGTTGTGTAGTGTTACCTTGATGTACTTATCCTTAGGCACAAGGTACAATGCCTTATAAGTCTCTTAAACTATACGTGAAACAGTGCTTCTTCCAGTTCTGTACTGGAAACTCAAAGAGACAAATGATTCCCCAGGTGATTTACAAAAATACATCATGTATACATCAGGAGTTCCGGTTCACCGCTGCAGCGTCGTCTACGTTTTGAGCTCCGCCGATCTGATACTAAATCTACTTTGTTATTTACTCTACTTTCATTTGCTATTTGCTATTTACTCTATTTGCATATTGTCAATATTTAAACACTTGATTCGCTCTCTCATATTAATACTAAACTGGTGTATACATAACTCTGATAATATACATATGCAACGTACCTTTTCTAATGGCGGATCTATCTGATGCATGTCTTTCTGCTTTTTGTGCTCCGCATACTGCCGAATGGGAGACGGTCGGAGAATTTGCATGGAGCCAGTCACACCGGACCTGATCTGCTGTGATAAACATCACCCCAGCCCCGGCACGATGCAGACAACCGAGAACCTCTTCCCCTGCTCTACAACTGGACTTCGAGACCTCAGGCACTCGGCACGCAAACGGTAATAAAACTACTCCTTCACTTATTGTCGTAACTTGCATCTCCTGTCACATGTATAGCTTAGCTTCTTCCGTTAGCGATGAGGGTTTCCGCGATGCGATAAATGTAAAGGCGTAGTAAGGCTAACGGAGAAGGTTACAGAATTAGAATCACGCATCCGTACTCTTGTTGAGAATAGTAAGGCTAGTAATAACTCTGACACTCTTTCGGATGCGCCTAGCATAACGTGCGATAATAACGGCTTGGTTCCGACTGTAGGCCCGAAGCGGCAGGGCAGCTGGGTGACAGTCAGGCGGCGTCGAGTCGAAAAAAAGCACCACTCTCCCGCTCCTGTTATTATCTCAAACCGGTTCTCTCCGCTTAGCCACACACATGCTGAGGCACCCGTGTCAAGTGCCCTGGTTATTGGTGATTCTATTTTACGGAACGTGGAAATAGAGACTCCAGCCACCATAGTTGAATGCCAGATACCTGGAGCCAGAGCGTCTGACAGAGCGTCTGACCAAAGTGAAAGTGCTGGCTAAGGCTAAACGTAAATTTTCTAAAATTGTTATTCACGTCGGCACAAACGATACGAGACTCCGCCAATCGGAGATCACTAAATATAATATTAAGGAAGTGTGTGAAGTTGCAAAAACTTTGTCAGACACTGTAATATGCTCTGGTCTCCTACCCGCTTACCGGGGTGATGAGACCTATAGTCGATTATTGTCATTGCATGGCTGGATGTCTAAGTGGTGCCCGGAAAACAATATAGGTTATATAGACAACTGGAAATATTTCTGGAGGAGACCTGACCTGTTAAAGAGAGATGGCCTCCATCCTTCCCAGGGAGGAGCTGCTGTCCTCTCTAGAAATTTGAACAATAGTCTTAAGAGTAAAATCTGACTATCCGGGGCCCAGGTCAGGAAGCAGACCAATCGGCTTAACCATCCGTCTGCAAGCTGCCTCGACATGTCACTTAGGCCACATAAATCTCAGAATATAGAGTTTTTACAACCCACATATCAACACATAGAGACTGTGTCTGCTTCCCGAACAAACAAAAATATAGCATACTCTAAACCAAAATACACAAACCTAATTAATATTAAACTAGAAAGCAATCTACAAATAGATGCAACTAAATGGCTAAAATTCGGCCTGCTTAACATCAGGTCACTTTCCAACAAAGAACACATTATCAACGAAATTATTACAGACCACAACTTGGATGCGCTGTGCCTGACAGAAACTTGGCTTAAAACAGATGATTTTACCAGTCTGAATGAATCTACTCCACAAGACTTCTACTATAAGCACGAGCCTCGTCTGAAAGGTAGAGGTGACGGTATTGCTACAATCTATAGCAACCTATTCCGCGTTAATCTTAAATCTAGAAAATTTTACTCCTTTGAAATAATGGTGCTAAATATGTCACTTCCAAACGGTCGCAACAAACATTTGTCCTTCATAATGGCTACCATTTACAGACCACCGGGTCATCATATAGACTTCCTTAAAGAATTTGCAGATTTTCTGTCAGAATTAGTAGTCACCGTAGATAAAGCCCTAATCGTTGGTGACTTTAACATACACATTGATAATATCATGTAGATCATCTAGATGCGCTACGTATAGCTTTTATGGATATCCTGGATTCGCTTGGTGTTAGCCAAAAGGGGTCAGGTCCCACACATAAATGTAAGCACACTTTAGACCTAATTTTATCTTTTGGACTAAACATAAACAACATAGAAATATTACCTCTGAGCGATGCTATTTCAGATCATTGCCTCATAACCTATACTGTACTTTTAGATAAACCCGCTCGTCCTACACCTCGGTTCAGATCAAGCAGATCAATCATCTCTACCACTAAAGATAGTTTTATTAACAATCTCCCAAATCTATATCAAACCCTTAATGTAATCAACAAAAATGAAGATCTTGACATTGTAACAGAAACATTAAACAAAGCCTTTTCAGGTACTTTAGAAGTTGTCGCGCCTATTAAATTAAAAAGAATAAAAGAAAGAATGCCAGCACCGTGGTATAATAACCACACCGCAGCCCTAAAAAAGCAACTAGAAAAATGAAACGTAGATGGAGGACTACGAACCTAGAAGTATGGCGCGATGCATGGAAAGAGAGTACCAACAAGTACAAACAGGCTCTAAAAACCACCAAATCGTCCTATTTCAGCAAGTTGATCACAGAAAATCAAAAAAACCCGCGATTTCTTTTTAATACAGTCGCAAAACTGACTAAAAACAAATCATTTACAGAAAAAGATGCTAATCTACAGCACGATAGTAACACCTTTATGAAATTTTTTGATAATAAAATCGAGCAGATTAGGGACAATATTGCATCTACACAGCCAGCCACCTCTATATCCCTTAGTATCCCGTCCCGCATCATGCCAATAGTACAACTAGAACCATTTAATGCTATTAAAATTCACAAACTCACAAAAATAATAAATTCATCAAAATCATCATCCTGTATATTAGATCCGATTCCCACAAAACTACTAAAAGAAGTTTTTCCTGCAGTTTCGGAACCAGTGCTCAATATTATTAATTCATCCTTAGAATTAGGCTATGTTCCAGCAGCCTTTAAAATGGCAGTTATTAGGCCTCTCATTAAAAAACCTAATCTCGACCAGGGAGACCTATCCAACTTTAGACCAATCTCTTATCTCCCCTTCTTATCAAAAATACTGGAAAAGGTTGTGTCCAAACAACTACAGACATTCCTAGCGAAAAATAGCATCTATGAAAAATTTCAATCAGGATTCAGGCCCCATCACAGCACAGAAAAAGCCATGCTCAGAGTGACAAATGACCTCCTTCTAGCATCAGATTGCGGTGAAACATCGATTCTTATATTACTCGACCTCAGTGCAGCTTTTGATACAATAGATCATACAATCTTACTCGATAGACTGGAAAACCTTGTTGGCATTAATGGTCAAGCCTTAGCCTGGTTCAAATCTTATTTAACTGATCGCTACCACTTTGTCTATGCTAACGAGGAAAAATCTTATTACTCTCAGGTAAAATAATGGCATTACCACAGGGATCAGTTCTTGGTCCCATTGTCTTCGCACTATATATGCTTCCCCTCGGAGATATTATTAAGAAACATGACATCAACTTCCACTGTTACGCTGACGATACCCAGCTTTATATTTCCTCAGAACCTGACAAAACCCACTGTTTTTGTAAGCTAATAAACCGTATCAACGATATTAGAAAATGGATGTCAAACAACTTCCTTCTACTTAACTCCAACAAGACAGAGGTTTTGATTATTGAACCCAATAGCTCCAAACACGACACAATAGTCCACAACATCGCTATAGAAGGCTGCACCATTGTCCCTTCTTCCGCAGTCAAGAACCTAGGTGTGATTCTAGATAAGAACCTGTCTTTCGATGGTCACATTTCCAGTGTATGCCGAACTGCATTTTTTCCCCTTAGAAATATTTTAAAGATGCGACACATGCTGTCTGTCTCGGATATAGAGAAGCTAATCCACGCATTTATGACCTCCAGAATTGACTACTGTAATTCATTACTGGGGGGGTGTCATGCAAAGCAAATAAATAAGCTTCAGCTGGTTAAAAATGCAGCTGCTACAGTTCTCACTAGATCAAAAAAGTATGACCACATAAGTCCACTCCTAGCAACACTGCACTGGCTACCTGTAAAGTATCGCATACATTTCAAAATTCTGTTAATTACATACAAAGCCATAAATGGCTTAGCACCGTTATACCTCCATGAACTACTATCAGCATACAATCCATCAGCGGACATTGCGCTCACAAAAATGGCGGGCTGTTAATAGTTCCAAGAATATCAAAAATCTAAAGGTGGAAGATCCTTCTCCTACTTAGCACCAAAACTATGGAATGACCTTCCCAGTAAAGTCCGGGACTCAGACACACTCGAACTGTTTAAAAGTAAATTAAAGACTTATCTCTTTAGCCTCGCATTCACATAATCTCAGATCCAACTCTCTAATGCTGCAATAGTTAACTCAACTGGAACCGGGCACACACACATACTACATACTGCATGTGTTATCACATATAACTGCTTACATCTACATAGGAATGGCTGCTACGCTAATGCTATTCTGTTTTGTCCCCCTCTCTCTCTCCTCCTCTCTCCTTCTCTCTCTCTCTCTCTCTCTCTCTCTCTCTATCCCCCTCTCCCTTTCTCCGAGGAATGAGTTCCAGCTGGCACAACACTGCCCCACCTGATGTCCATCCTGGTGCTGCTAAATGACGACTACCCAGGACAACCTCCTGCACCTGTTAAATTAAAATCAAATCTACCACATTATACTTAACATATAACATTTTATTCACTCTCTAAAGTGATTTTCTGTATTCTACAATGTCTGTTTCTGTATCCTGTAAACTGCATAGCGAGTTATAGATGCGATCAATGGCAAATTGTGTCCTTTATTACGGATTGCACATGCTACGGATTGCAACTATAACACGTCATGTCAAGAGTTTTTTTGAATCCCTGACCACTGACTGCTATCTGTCATTACATGTAAAGCTGCTTTGATACAATGACCTTTGTGAAAAGCACTATACAAATAAAATTGAATTGAATTGAATCATATTGGCACTTTTATAACAGTATCTAGTTGTAAATAACCATATCTTACCTGTGGCTAAAAAGTGTGACGGAGAGAAATTTTATTCCTTGTGTTTAAAAATAAGCAAAATGTTTTATCTAGAACCCATAACGATATCTTTTGCCGAGCCACGACTTCCTCCACGCATGCTGTCTTCTTATTTTTCTCTTTTCAAGGCAAGCCATTATGACAACAAATGCTAGAGAACGCTGTGCTGTGCTAGCCACTATCTTGCGCGGGAGTAAACAGTCCACTGTGACAGACTGATGACGTTAACTCAGGACGAGCTTTTTCTTCTTGGGGTTTTATTAGCGTTTGACAAACAACGCATTGGTATAACTGGCACCAACTGGTAAGCCGGACAATCTTCTCGTGCGTGTCCATTTTCAAAGTCTTTCAAAGTCGTACAGTGATTTTAGCTGGGATTTTGTTTGTATAGTGTGACAAGCAACAATCTCAAAAGAAGCACAGTGTGTGCCCACCTTTAGATAAAGGTTTTTTATCAATATAAAGATGCAGAAATTCATGCAGTAACTGATCTCTATCAAGAAAACAGAGCAGAGTCCAAATCATCTGTCCTCATTTTGCTGGATCTCTCTGCTGCCTTTGATACAGTTAACCACCAGATCCTACTGACATCCCTCTCATCGCTAGGGATCACAGGTACCTCACTCCGGTGGCTTAAATCTTACCTCTCAGACAGGTCCTTCAGGGTGTCATGGAATAGGAGGCTGTCCAAAGCCCATCCCATGGCCACTGGCGTTCCCCAGGGATCTGTTCTTGCACCACTCCTCTTTTCTATCAACACAACATCCCTGGGACCCATCATTCAATCACATGGCTTTGACTACCACTGCTATGCTGACGACACCCAGATTTTCTTCTCCTTCCAGCCAGACGATCCAGCATCACGCAGTGCAGCCTGCCTAAAAGACATCTCATCTTGGATGACTGAACACCACCTCCAGCTAAACCTAACCAAGACTGAGCTCCTGGTACTACAACACAATACAACCTCACAATTTAAATTGGCAACACAACCATTACACAAATCCGTAAGAAACCTTGGTGTAATCTTCAATGACCAGCTATCCTTTACCGAACACATCTCAAGGATATCACGGTCTTGTAGATATGCACTTTACAACATCAGGAAGATCAGGTCATATCTCACAGAGCACGCCGCCCAACTGCTAGTTCAATCCCTGGTAATCTCTAGACTGGACTATTGCAATGCTCTCCTGGCTGGTCTTCCTGCACGAGCAATCAAACCACTTCAGATGATAGAGAACGCAGCAGCAAGACTTGTTTTCCAGGAACCCAAAAGAGCACATGTCACACCTCTCTTCATCTCTCTCCATTGGCTACCAGTTGCTGCCCGCATTAAATTCAAATCATTAATGCTGACATTTAAAACCATCACAAACTCTGCAACCTCATACTTTAACGCTCTTCTACACACCTACAACCCATCCAGAACCCTGCGCTCAGTGAATGAATGTTGACTGGTGGTACCCTCACAGAAGGGCACTAAATCTCTCTCTCGTTCTTTCTCCTTCTCTGAAAGCAACTCTTAGTACTATTGTTGCCACTTTTGCTGTGTCGCTTCATTGTCTCCTAATATTTGTAAGTCGCTATGGATAAAAGCGTCAGCTAAATGCCTAAATGTAAGATGGCGCTTTTGCCTTTGTTGAAAAAATTATGGAAAAATATTAACTTTATAGAAGTATTTTTTTTTTGGTACCTGCGGGTTTTTGTATGCATAAGTAAAAATATGGAGAAGCTTCTGATTCTGACATTTTCCGAAATTCACTGTATTATATATTGCCATGTCTCTGGGCTTATCTGCCCAGTTTTGTTGTGTTAGTCCTGTCTTTCTGCCTTGTTTTCTAGGAGCATGTGGAGCTGTTTTGACTTGCCACGTGCTCAGCTGTCTCCGTCTTGCCTCCCCCTTCCCCCTTGTTACCCTGCTTGTTAGTTCATCTTTGTTTCACCTCCTGCAACTGGTCCTCTTTTTCGTCATCTGGCTATTTAATCCTTGTGTTCTCTCTGTCCTGTGCCAGATCGTTCTGTGTCTTTGTATGTCGTGTTAGTCTTGTCTGTGAATTAATCTTGCCTTGCTAAGTTATTTGTTAGTTATTTAGTCTTGTCTTGCCTAATTTGTCTTTGTCTTGCCATTGTTTTCTAGTCTCCAGTTCTGTTGTGTCTGAGTGTGTTCTCCTCGCCCTCCTAGATTTCCCTGGCTTTGGTTGCTTGGAGTATTACTTACCAGAAATCTTAAGAATGCTTGCCCACTGAGGGTCCGGCCATGAAATCCAAGACGCTCCTTCTTCAACTCCGACAAATCCTTGTCCAAAGCTGCCAGCGACATCACTTCATCCTCCTCTCACGATGCACTGATGAAGACTGCCTCCGTAACGTCATCAGCGAAGAGATTCTCCCCATGATGTTTGTGCTGATGTTGGGCCGGCACGTCCTCACCTCGGGTGGGAAGTGGGCGGCAGGCTGCTGCCTGACGAAATCTTCAAGGGCGGTGATCCTCCGAGCCTTTAGCACCTGCACCAGAAGGTCGTCACAGTGTGGGAAGTTAGACCCTGAGAGCGCTGCCTGTAGAAAAATTCAGCCCTATTTAACTTAAAAACTTTAAGGGATGCTTCAAAATGTCTCATTGATTTTATAAAAAATGATGAATGAAATATGGTAATGAAATATGGTATGGATATATGGTTTACAGTTGTAAAATCATGCTTACAGTGTATTCTTATAGTGTATGTAGACAGCAAGGCAGCATAATAGGGTTTGGAGTAGATCTATTTAATATTTGGTATGTTTGGCACAATTTCACTGCGGTGACATCTCATTTTGTCTGCAGATCAAGAGCCCCATAGGAAAAGACTAACCCAAACTCTAAAGAATTACACATTTTAGACAAGATAATGATATCAAGCTCAAAATATCAAGAACTCATAGAATGCTAACCATGGTCTTACATAATAATTCATAAAAAAATGACCTGAGAATGACAAATTATACCATATGAAGCAGAAAGCATAGCAATTCCTAAAAAATTTAAAGATTTTCTTTTGAAACTGGTCACAATAGTATACATCTCACTACCTGAACTTGATTTCGATGTTACCTGTCATTCTGTGGATGCCTGTACAACTTGATTCGTCTGTCAAAGTAAAGTTTGATCTTGTTTGTTACCTCTGTGTTGGAGTAATCACTCGGAACGCTAACAACGTAATGGTAGTACATGAGTCAAGTTGTACTTGTGGCATTCTGTGGTACAGAATACTGTTGGATGGCTGGTTGTATAGCTTCTATATTTTCTCCAATTTGCTCAATTTTATTCGCAAAGAAAATGAAATCATTATTACCGTGCTCTAGTTTAGCATCTACATGCATCCCAGACAGCATGGTAACATTGATACAATGTTGAGTCAGTGTTGATGCGTCAACGCCAATTACATTGAATTAACGTTACAAAGTGATGTTGCTTGAGCATCACTCTTGCACCCTCAGTTAATGTTGAAGCAATACTGATATTGTAACCACAAATCAATGGTACTAATATTGATTAGACATTACAAAGTGATCTTTTTTCAACACGTCTTTGGCACTGTTGAAATAATATTGAGATTTCAACCACAAATCAATGGAAATAGCATTGACTCAACATTACAAAGTGATATTTTTTCACCATCACTGTTGCACCCTGAATTAATATTGAAATTATGTTGAGATTTCAGCCACAAATCAACAGGAATAGCATTGATTCAACATTACAAAGTGATATTTTTTCAACATCACTTTTGCACCCTCAGTTACTGTTGAAATAATGTTGAAATTTACCATTAATCTATATATTATATACCATATTATTAAATAAACATTACAAAGCTATATTTTTCAACATCATTTTTGCACACTCAATGTTGACATTTCTTTCAGAATTCAATGGTACTATTATTGATTACACATTAAAAAGTGATATTTTTTCAGCATCACTTTAGCACCCTAATTTGTTGAAACGATATTGATATTGAAGACAAAACATGCTCATACCTGTTAGCGTGCAGGGTCAGATCAGACAGAACACGAGAGTATCTTAAACAAGGAGGCTCGGGGTCAGGAGGCTCGGGGTCAGGAGGCTCGGGGTCTGGCTCTGGAGGCTCTGGCTCTGGAGGCTCGGGCTCTGGCGGCTCAGGCTCTGGCTCTGGAGGCTCTGGCTCTGGAGGCTCGAGCTCTGGCTGCGGCCGCTCTGGGGCAGACTGTGGCGGCTGTGACCGCTCTGGGGCTGGCTGCGGCGGTGCTGGGGCTGACTGTGGCGGCGCTGGGGCTGGCTGCGGCGGCGCTGGCGGCTGGGGCTCTGGTCGCTCTGGGGCAGGCTGTGACCGCCTAGGGGCAGAGGAGACCGCTCTGGGGCTGGCTTTCGGCGGGACTCACAGGCCCGGGAACAGAGGGACTCAGAGCGCCGGAACAGGGGACTCAGAAGCGGCCGGGAACAGAGGCCCAGAGCGCCCGGGAACAGGGGGCCCAGAGGCGCCGGGAACAGGGGGCCCAGAGGCGCCGGGAACAGGGGGCCCAGAGGAGACGGGAACAGGGGGCCCAGAGGAGACGGGAACAGGGGGCCCAGAGGAGACAGGAACTGGGGGCCCAGAGGAGACGGGAACTGGGGGCCCAGAGGAGACGGGAACTGGGGGCCCAGAGGAGACGGGAACTGGGGGCCCAGAGGAGATGGGAACTGGGGGCCCAGAGGACTGACTACCTAGGGAAAAACTAGAGACTTTGGACATGACTTCCCAGGAGTAAACAGGCTTGGCCGGTCTACATTGGAGGGATTACTAGGAGCTGGGGCACTTTGAGGGGAAAACCTGCTCTGTGACACAGCTGCACCAGAGGTATGACTACTTAGACACAAACTAGAGACAGATGGGTGCCATTTTTGAGGAGTTTGGCCCTGGGACAGGGATTCAGCAGCTTGACTATAACTACTAGTCTGGGGTGAAGCCACTGCGCTCAACTGAGAAGAACCAAAGTTAAATTGACTGGGGCTGCGTTGAGACTGCATATATGAATTGCTAGGAAAACTACTTGCACCCTGTGCCAGACCAGAGGTATAAAAAATGGTCGACTGACTAAAACCCCCTTGGGAGCTAGAAGCATACAAATTCTGGGACGCCTTACTGCCAGTGGGCTGGCTAGAAACAGCTGCAGGCAAGTAAACGAGAGTAGAATATGCAGGGGTATACTGACTTGAGATACTTTGAGACTGTAGGGACAAATCACCAAGAGTTCCATTACCTCCCTGTGCAGAAACCAACTGACTAGAACTTCCTGTCACTGGTGGTCTAGAACTGCCCATAATTGCTGCTTGCTGGCTTTGGAAAGCCTGACTGCTAGCGCTCTGGCTGGAGAGTCTCCCAGCCAAAGACAAAAGATTTGCATGTATACGAGACCTGCTGGCAGGCTGACTGGAAACACTAAGTTGCTGTGAAGACCCACTGTAAGAGCTACTCTTGGCCTGAGAGGCAAAGCGACTAACGCCTGCTAAAATAGTGCTAGAACTGCCCTGAGAGCTTGCAACACTAGTTTGCTGTGTGCAAACAGCCTGAGGTGAGATGGGTTTGAAAGACTCAGATGAGAGTTTACTAGAACCAGACTGAGAATGGGGCAAATAACCACTGCAAGCACTACCTTCTCCCTGACATAAATTGAGTTGATGTGCCCATCTGAGGCCCAATCAGTGAAGCTGGAGAGTACTGGCTAAATAAACCTGGATTACTTGTGGACTGACTAGAAGCTAGCTGTGAGGAACTAAACTTGGAAGGAGATCCAGAAGTAAACTGGCTAAAGGTACCTTGAGGCTGGACAGGGCCACTGAAACTACTAAAGTCTTCCAAAACACGTTTCCTAGAGCTGACTTGAGATTGGGCAAGGGTACCACTATAAGCACTACTTCCTCCCTGGGGAAATGCAAACTGATTGGAAGGTCCCATTTGGGGTGACGCAACAACTAGAGCAACTGGTCTATATAAACCCTGATAGCTCCCAGATTGGGTAGAAACATCTTGTGGTGAAGTTACTGCAACATTTACATACCTTGTAGCAGAAGCAACCTGAGCAAAGGTATCCTGAGACTTGGGACAAGAGAGATCCCCATCGCTACTTCCTGTCTGCACTGGGACATAACTAGAGGTTGCAACCTTTAACTGACTTGAGATGCTGGACAAAGACACACTGGTGTCACTTGAGGGCTGACTAGACCCTCCCACAGGTAGAGAACTAAGCTTGCTAGTAGTCACTGAACTAAGGGGATATAGGGTAGAGATCTCTTGAGATGACATGAGAAAATATTTGGAGGGGGCGACCACATTAGCGGGGGCGGTGTCTGGGAACTCTAGGACCTCTAGGGCAGAGTCTGGGAACTCTGGGAACTCTAGGGCAGAGTCTGGGAACTCTGGGAAGTCTAGGGCAGAGTCTGGGAACTCTGGGAACTCTAAGGCAGAGTCTGGGAACTCTGGGAACTCTAGGGCAGAGTCTGGGAACTCTGAGAACTCTAGGGCAGAGTCTGGGAACTCTGGAAACTCACGATCGGGCCATCTTGGCCGGGACATGGGGCTCTGGGTCGGCCATCTTGGCCGCGACAGAACACTCGGAAGCGGCCATCCTGGCCGGGACAAGACTCTCGGAAGCGGCCATCCTGGCCGGGACATGACTCTCGGGAACGGCCATCCTGGCCGGGACATGACTCTCGGGCCATCCTGGCCGGGACATGACTCTCGGGAACGGCCATCTTGGCCGCGGCAGAACTCTCGGGGGCGCCATCTTGGCCGGGACTGGTCTGGACTGGTCATCAATTAAACAAGTGAGAAGTGCACATGCAAAACCAAAATGGGCGTTTACCAATCAGTGGCCAATTTCAAACTACAATAGATGTTTTTCAACAATTTTTCAACAGACTTACTAAAACCATAAAGGCCCACCCTTAAACCAAGCCCCCAGTAGATTAGAGCAAATCAGGTAAAGTGGTTGAAAATGCCCATTATGAACGGACATGCCCCACTGATGGGGAAACACCCACTAGTGTTCTGCACAGATACACACCTGCATGATCTTCTGATCATCAACTACAAATAACTGTTAGATCAATGTCACTGTCTCCACCCATGTGTGCTGTTGACTTTCATCACAATTTCAATGCTGATCCTACACACTTTAAACATTTAAATGTCAATCTCAACCAAAATGATGGTTTGGATCAAAACTCAACAATGTATCAATGTTACCATGCTGTCTGGGATGTCTGTTGACGCGTTGATTTTAATCAGTTTTGCAAGTATAGCGGATTACTCTGATTTTCTGAAATGCTGAAATGGGTAGATTTTGTGGTTTTTAGAGCCTGTTTGTATTTGTGAACGCACTCTTTTCATGCATCACGCCACATCTCTAAGTTCGTATTCCTCTATCTGTGCTTCATTTTTGTAGATGCCTTTTTAAGGGCTGAGGTGTTGTCGTTATACCATGGTTCTTTAATCCTCTTTGATCTAATTGGTGCGACAACTTCTAAAGTACTTGAAAAGGCTTTGTTTAAGGTTTCTGTCACAGCGTCAAGATTTTTGTTTACATTTATTCATACTATTTCCTTATTCTGAGACACAAAAAGACAGTTACATATACAGTACACCTTTGTTGAATAAAAAGAGTCAATCACAATAGACGGTTCATGTTGTTCAGTGGTCTGTAAATAGTAGCCATGACGAAAGGCAAATGTTTGTTACGAGTGTCTATAAGTGACATGTTTAGCACCATTATTCCAAATATGTACATTTTTTGTCTATATTTATGATTGACATCAAATAGTTTACAATAGATTGTAGCAACACCGCCACCTCTACCCTTTAAATGAGGTGCATGCTTTTAATAATAGTCTTGTGGGGTGGATTTGTTCAGACTGATGAATCGTCTGTTTGAAGCCAGGTTTCTATCAGGCACAGCGCATCCAAATTGTGGTCTGTAATAATTTCATTGACAATCAGTTCTTTATCGGAAAGCGACCTGATGTTAAGCAGGCCGAATTTTAACATTTGCATATCATCAGTTTGTAAATTGTTTTCTAGTTTTAATCAGATTTGTTTTTTTTATTTAGAGCATGCTATATGTTTGTTTGTTCTGGAAACAGACACAGTCTCTACATGTTGATATTTAGGTGGTACAAACTCTATGTGCTGTGATTCATGTGACCAATATGACGGATGGTTAAGCCAAACGGTCTCCTTCCTTACCTGGATAGTCAGATTCTAGTATTTTTAAGGTTAAAGTTCTAGAGAGGACAGTGGCTCCTTCCCAGGGAGGATGGAGGCCATCTCTCTTTAGCAGGTCAGGTCTCCTCCAGAAATATTTCCAATTGTCTATAAACAATATTGCCTATATTATTTTATTTAGGTGGTCAGGTATACTTTACATACACATAGTGCTATATTTCAGTCATTGTACCCCATTTAGATGTTATATGAATACTAGCACCTTCGCCGTGGTGTGTATTGCTTCTTTAGTGATATTTTTCCTGGAGGCTAAAGCATGTCAAAGGGGTTCAAGTGAGCAAGCAAGCTCTGACTTTGTCCTTTTTGTTCATGAGGTTGAATGTCTAAAATCTGTTCAAATTGTCCACATTCTGTTCAATTTTAGAAACATGATTTTGTTGATTGTGTTGTCAACAAAGAAACAACAAAATCAGCATGCTTACAGATGATATGATACTCTGGGCCACAAAAGATGTACAATCTTGCTTACAAATGGAGTTTCCCACAGATGTTCGGAGACATTGTTGCTGTATTTCTGTATAGTGGTATAGTGGACTGAGTGGTATAGTGGTATACTCTTTGATCATCCAAAACTCATCTTTACAGTTTGTGTATAAATGCATAAGGATTCCTTTTGTACAAGACACAAAACATACAACATGAAATGACTCAGAATAGCTGAAGACAATCAATTTAACAAAGGCCTCGAAATCTTTTTAGACATTGAAGTATAAAATATGGATTGTTACTGGCTGGTTAAAAGATTTTAGTTATCATAAATCACTTTTCATGAAAAGATCATATCCTCAAAGACTTATGCATGTGACCCTGAGTGATACTGTTTCGTGATTCTGAGACACAAAAAGGCAGTTGTTTCATAGAATAGTACACCTTTGTTGAATGAAAAGAGTCAATCACAATAGACGGTTTCGTAAGTAAATGTTGAAGATGTGGAAAACATTAAGGGAAGGTCCATGGGGAGCACTTACAACACAAAAGGTATAATAGTTTGTTGGGGAAAAGTCATCACTTCTCATGCCGAAGAACTCAAAACATAGCAGGAAATCACAAGCTTATCGGTATGTTTTATGAAAACATTTGAAATGATTGTTATTATAACTATTATGATTAAAGAGACTTTTTAAATTAGACTACACAACGTTTGACTAAGGAAATATTTATGTATTATATTATGATCATTCAAAATAACCTTATGTAAACTATTCATTAAACAAAATTATATTGAAAACGTTGTTGTTATATTTAAATATGTGGTTGTTTCTCATTCATAGATGCGGACATTTATAAAGTGATTGTGACCTTAAGACTTGATACTGTGGCTGTAGAAATAGTTAACTAGCACTTTCTGCTGTGCCATATGTAACCACGAGAGGGCATCTAAACATCAGAGAATGTGCATAGTCGACACTTGAGCTCTCACAATGACCTAAAATAGATATATTCTCATAATTATGGATATCTTAATGTTTCAGCTTCATAGATTTGTAATTACAAAATCAATTTAACAACATCATAGACTTAGACATATAGTGTATAATAAGCTGCAGTTGTTCATCTATCTTTTAACGAAATATTGATTTAAATATTAAAGCAGAATCCATATAAACCCCTTTACTGACACACTATTTAAAAATATGGCCAAATATTCAATGCCTAATAATAGCTGGTAACAGCTGTATCCATTTAACTTTCTCCTTTTTATTCATGGGAATGCACAAACACAACAAACAGAGGTTTTCAATGCAGTGATTGAGTTTTACTGTCAAATAAACTGATTTTGCATTCACATCTCACAAAATGATGCATTTTACAAACATCCAAGGGAAGTCAAATGAACAGTTCTTAAACTGTACAGCTCTAGTTCCCTCAGAGGCACGGCAAATAGGGGAGTAAGATTAACCTGCTGGATATTAAATTTGATTTAATTTGATGTCAAAATCTGTTTTCTTTTAGGTTCACCCTTAGAATTGAAATAGGTTGAAACTACAAATAGTTTAACTTTACATGTTTAAACAACTATTTCTGAACATTGTTGCACAGTATTTACTTCAAAGTAGGGGAATTATATGGAAGCATAATATTTACAGAGTGAAGGTAAATGCTTCATCACTCATATTCAAAGTTACAGTTTTAGCCGTATTATATAAATTCCAGATACCCAGGAGCATAAATTATAAAAATCCCAGAGATAACATCAGGGACCCCTGAATAACATGTTAAATAACAATATGCATTTATTGTTAAATTTAATGGGCTGTAGGTTCATTGTGTTTTGCAACTAAGGCCACCAAATGTCTATAATACATATTTTCTCATGTTAAATAATATTCCTTATAGTGAAACCTTGTAAATGATGGAAAAATTGTAAATGATTGACATCTCTTATATTTCATTAGATACATGTCTCTTATAGATTGCTTTGTATTAATCCAAACAAATTTAAATGTGTTAACATTTGTGACTGGACAGTCTTGAATCTCGCCGAATCATTATTCAGGTGTTGCAACATTCCTACTCATTTAAACAGCCTCAACTTCATAAGCTGAGACTTCAGTAAGTGTGTTGTTGTGTAAAAGCATCCTGTAATTTTTTTCCTGGTTGGGGGTGAGGCTTTTTGAAGAGTCCACATGTCCAATATTGTCAGAACCTGTACCAAAGAAAAAAAAATAAGTAAAAAATAATAAATAAACATATACATGACATGCATGTGCTTGAAGGTCACCTTGGTAGGATTGATGTAAGATATATTTTTATTTTTATTATTTATTTGTATAATATAGATTAAAAATAAACATTTTTAAATGGCCACAAAGTAAAAGAGACAGGATATGTTGATATATGCCATCATCACATAGGGCTAAAAGTATCACATAGTTATTAAAGAATCCTGTGTAGTGCATGACACAGATCAGACACACAATATATTTGGTTATATTTCTTAAATACAACTCTGAAACTATGTGCTAGAGTATCTGCAGAACTACCCCCAAACTGCAATTAACACCCAAATGCAGAACCAGACCCCTGGTGACCATAGCAACCCATACAAAATCTTCAAGATAAGACTCATTCACAACCCGAAATGTAGGGATATCTTTATCTGCTTTGGGACTGACAAAGGAATCCATATTTTTGAAATCCATATATATCTATATAAAGATGTTTAATTGTATTATATAAACACTTATTTCTTCTTTTCTAATTTAATATGTTATTGTTGTTTTATGTTTTACCTGCATTTTGATCCAAACTTGTTTAATTTGAACCCCCATTATAATTCTTACCTATTTTGGTGGAGAAAGCAAGAGTGTTTAAATAACACCGTTCACCATGAATCTCTACACCTGTAATATGATATTGATATGAAAGTATCTCTGATGGTTTAATATAAATATCTTTACTGAGGATTAGTCTGCAAAAGGATTGGCTGATTTCAGGCTCAGAGAGGGTGTGAAAAGGACATGTTTCTACTGTTCTGTCCGTACCTTATGTGTGGACGACAACCATCTGACTATTATCTTCTTCCCCTATAAAGCACTGATAAAAAAGAGAGGAAATCCAAACAAGGAATGTTACTTTTTTATGATCTGAACATTTTAATAATTCATATAAGCATTACTGATTTTGCCTTGAGAAATTCAAAGTTTATTTGAAATGGAAGATGTTCTGGAAGTCTTACCCATCCCCACATCGCTGCCTAAACATGAAACTGGAAGATAAATAAAGAACACAAAAATAAGACACAGCTATATACATTTTCAATGATTTATCAATTGATTTGAATCACAAAAGTATTTGGACGTAAGCAACACCTTTAAAGTGTACTACTGCCATTGCAGTAGATAAAAATATGAAAGCAATATGAACGACAGTGCAGCTGTGGTTATTCTTCTAGGTTGAATGTTATTCTTTGGTTACAAAAATATTTTTAATGGTACAAAAAATGTAGTTCTTTAATGAATAGTTCACCAGTTGTTTCACCCTTTTGTCTTATGTCAAAGTCTAACATGTTAGACTTTATTTCTTCTGAAGAACACAAAAGTAGATATTTTGAAGAACCATGTTAACCAAACAACTCTTCCATTGTATAGACTTAAAACCACTGAGGCATTTCTCAAATTATCTTCTTTTGTGTTCAAAAGAAGAGAGTCATCATTATATTTTGGTTGATATGTCATCTAATGCAAAGACATTAATACATTTTCAGGTGTAACTAAGGCATTAGAAAAGTTTTAGGGGCCACCGTATATAAAAATTACCTGAATACATCCTCCTTGGACAAAACTGCACCTTGGTTCCATCTTGATTCAGTGGGGCAACGACCACTGAGTACACTTGACCGCACACTATCTCTGACACATCACATGTATTGCTTCCGGGTTGTGGGCTGCACAAATGAGTGCTCTGGCTTCCGGAAACTTCTGCCGTGTAGTTTGTAAGTGGACTGCTGGTTCTCCAGCGCACACAGAGTGTGTTATTGGTTCCTCTGAAGAGCCGTATGCCTGTTGGACAGCACTCACCTCCAGACACAAGAGAAAGTTTCATGCAACTCTGCTATCTTGTAATATATTATGTGATTCAAAAGGATGAAAGTATCTGTATGTTAAATTAAGATAGCATTTAATGTAAAGTTATAATAATAATTTATTATTTAATCTATTAGCTACGATTTTGCAGGAAGTCTCGGATGTCATTTGACTTTAACCCATGTAAAGAAAAGTAAGTAAAATAACTTGCAATTTAATATTTCACACAAAGATGGTGATAGAGAGACAAAAGTTATGCACTCTAAAAACAGATGTGTTAAAAATAACACAAGATGTGTCTAGTTAGGGACAACACACAGATGTGTTGTCCCTAACTAGACACATCTTTGTGTTAATTTAAAAACAACACATTTTGTGTTATTTTTAACTCAACTTGTGTTACTTTCAACTCAACATGTGTTGTCCCTTTTATGTATTTAACACAAAATGACACATTATGTGTTAAACAGCTTAACACAAAAAATGTGTTAAAAAAATAACACATCCTTTTTTAGAGTGTGGATTGCTGCCTCAGATATGACAAATAATATTCACAAGCACCACTAATAACAATCACTCCAGATATTTAAGAAAGCAATGGTATTTGTTTTAGGTTGCTTAGTAGTAGTCTTAAATTCAGTGATGAGAACGCACTGGTAGAGAAACCATGATAAGTGCACTCCGCCCTTTGCCCAGTACGACTGAATGCTTCTAGAGACACTGTATAGTTAGTGCCACAGGTGATACATCCCATCAAGCATTCTGTTTCCATGGTGTGACACTGTGCATTGCCCCGTGGTGAAGACAGAGAGACGATGTAGGTCTGGGCACCATTGGCTGGCAACCAGGTGACATTGCTCACGGCCTGGGTTACCTGACCCACCGAGAGGCTTTCTGGGCAACAAGGTGCTGAGAAAACAAATATAGTTTATTTTAGACTATAAGACTCTTATAAGTCAGCAAACTGAAACTGAAAATAAATTTAGACTCAACTCACACATTTCATGGCTTGAAGGAGAAATCTAGATATAATGGGACGCAAATGTATAATTTTGTAAAGGAAAGCCTAACCTGTTTCCAGTGGAACGGTGTAGCTAGGTATGCTGTCTCCAGCTGTGGACGACGCAACAACGCTGACATCATAAATGGAGCCGCAAGGCAGACTAGACACCTGACAGGAAGTACCATTTGACTGACAGTTGTACATGTCCCCCACTAAGCCAATTACACTGACGTTGTAGTTGGCAGCTGTGTTAGAAGAAGTCCAGGAAACCAAGCACACTGGAGCTGTTACTGTGATTCACACCAATGATCTCAGGCATGCACGGTGCTTTTGAGAGAATGGGAGAGAAATATTACACAGTTGTGCCACATACACATGATCTCTGTTTGCCTTGATAAACATGTGCATGGGTTTACCTGTTTTATGTGTTTGCGGCCTGCAGGTAAGGTTGCAGCCACTCATGTCGTTGCATGGTATAACAACTACGCTGTACCTGGTGTTGCATGTTAGATCAGAAAGTGCACACACCGGCGCCGTGTCATTACACAGTATCACCTCGGACACATCCACAGCACGAGTCTCGTACAGATCCGCCCCACGTACAGGAGACCACTCTATCTTTAGAGTCTCCCAGGATTCCAAAGAAACTGTTGTGTTGTCCGGGCAGCAAGGCACTGTGGGGAATAAGGGAACAAAATAGGGTTTAGGGAAAAAAACTTGCGCTAAATAGTGCGAATACCAGGTGAAATATCAAGCTTCTCACAGGTGGTGTAGTTGAGAATGGGGCCTGGGGGGCTGGATCCGGCCTGGTTGTACGCAAATACAGTCATGATGTAGGAATAGCCGCAGTGGCAGGAAAACTGACAGGAGGTCTGGCTGGAGTTGCACATTTTCTCTATGCCATCATCACTCTTGATAAAGGTGGTGTAGACCTCCGCGTGAGGGACAGAGTTCCACATGACAGAGCAGTTACCAGCTACCACCTCCTCCACCCAAATGGGCTGTGGGGGACAGGGGACTAACACACAACATGTGGGAGTGTGCAGTATGAAGCATTTTGGAAGGAAGTCAAAGGAAGTAAAAACTCTAGGGGGCGGTTTCCCGAACAATGCTTAAGCCTAGACCCAGACTAAAATGCATGTTTAAGCTGTTTTAAGTGAAAACAACTTGCACTGATAAATCTTTAAAAATATCAGTGCCAATATTTTGTCGCAAGATGCACACCAGTAATGTTTTTTTTAAGTCATGTTTGCAAAAATTACTTAAATGTCCTAATTTAACTAAGGCCTAGTCCAGGAAACCACCCCTATAGGTCTGTTTACACCAAGAACAATAAGTATATCGCTAACTATATTAGTGTCCACATTATTAAACAATTACATTACATGTATTCTGATCTTGCATGCTGCAGTTTCACATTTTTATATGTGCAAGCCCTTTAAATTCGGATAAATTTGATTGGTTGTCAATGTTTTATCATTCATCAGCTGGAAAATAATTATAGTTAATGTTATATTTTTTGTTAAGAATGAGCGTTGTATGCCTTAAATTTACCAAAACAAACTCACAGGAATTTGTACATATTTTACAAGTTGGCTAATTTGTGCGAATTCGTACAATCTTATTTGTACGTTTTAGTATGATGTGTCTTCTCCAGAGTGCAGTAGGGTTAGTGGCAGGGTTAGGGGAGGGCCTTTATTATTGCTTTTTTCCTACTAATCATACGTTTTTGTACAAGTTACATCATACAAATTTGTACAGTTCTAATTCTCGTGAGATCAGGCTCTTGCTCCTACTGTACACATATATGGCTTTTACATGGTCTACTATTCTGATAAATAATATCAGCACATTCATTTGTAGGTGATCTGTTCCTTTTACATTAACAGTATAGTGTACATAAACTATGACACTAAAGATTTAAACAGCCGCTTTTCGCTTATTGTACTTTATATAAATAATAGTCTAGATACAAGAGAAATCTACAAATACTGTATATGTAAATGACCTCTGTTTTGACTGACTAACCCTGTTGTATGTAAAATGAATAAAAAACCTCCACTGCAAGTTAATGAATGTTCTAAATATTAAATAAATATTAAATATATTTAAGTGTCCTTACATGTAGGCTGTGTCTGTGTGATCTTTTCATGATATGACATGTTAATACATTTCTATTCAACTGTTTTGCATGTGTATGTAAATATTTTAACTCACATGAAATAAACTGGACTGGATGTGAGGGGATGCTGGGTCCAGCCTGGTTAGTAGCAGTCACTTCAACCATATGTATTTCTCCACAACTCAAAGAGCTCAGAGTGCAGGAGGTACTGGTTGAGGAGCAGTTCTGGCCAGTTGAACTCAAAGCGACATACTGCTGTGCACCCTGAGCTGGATCCCATGACACCACAATGCCAGACACAGAGACGCTGGAAACCACCAGCTCAGTGATCTGAGTGCTGGGGGGACCTATTGAGACAGACAAAAAGTTCAGTAATCTCAACTTTTGCTAATATTTGTTACTGAAATTTTTGTTTTATAAGCCAGTGTGAAAGCTTTGCTGTCCGTAAATCGCTCTCTGTCAATTGCTAGCGACATTTTGCATTTGCACTGAATACTGTGACGGGTCACATTTTTAATAGGCTTTGTTCCAATAATATTTTCTGAAATAAATCACAACATTAGAAGTTTTAAACCAAAAATGACTCAAATTCTTTAAATAAATTATTAACAAAAACAATGGGATCCATAATCCTCTTTCCATTTATTGCCAAATTAATAGTTTATAGCAAAGTATCGTGTATGAATAAATAACCATGATACAAAATAAAATAAAACAGCACACAGAAATTTACATATGTTTAACCAGATAACCAGCGCAGCAGAAATTGAGTATACACATGAAAATGCAGTATATTAAATTTTTTTTATTTCAGATATTAGATATTTTTATAAACATTTTTAAGGTATTTTTATAAATTACTGTAACATTAACATTTTTATTGTTTTTTATGTTTATTGTAAATTTGTCAAATATTTTATCTTGAGTTTTTTACTTTTCCATCAATTTATAGTTTGTCATGATTAGATTAAAATTCAATTATTATAATCAATTTTAAAGTGAATAGGGAAATAACATTTGAGGAACTGTGACAGTTAACAGGTTAAAGAGAAGCAAAACAATTAAGGAATCTCTCTAGCTTTTTTCTCTCATCTTACGTGTGATCTGACAGACAGTGAAGTCATCTCCAGGGATGTTCTCAGGACTCCAGGCATTTCCCTTAATACAGTAAATGGTTCCAGGCTCCAGGTTTTCAAAGGTCACCAGAGAGTCTGTGGTGTTTAGGCGGTTCTGGCTGTATGATCCATCCTTGATAATGCTAAGGCTGTGGAAAACAGCATGAGGCACTGGCTCCCACCTCACCAGGATGCTGCTGTTACTGGGAGAACTGGTGTTAAAGTGAGGAGCAGGAAGGACTGTGGCCCAGCAAAAAAAAGGAATAAAGAGTTTGAGAAAGATGATGAGAGAACAGAGAAGTGAACTCAAAGCTATACTGTAGATACATAAATTGTACCCTTATTTATTTAATTCCCTTCCTTTCTTTCCTGTTGGATGTCACATTTGTTTCTTGTTTAAGTTAAATGTTGTTAAAGTTTACATTAATGATGTGTTGTTGTCACATTTGATCACATTGCTTCTACATGGGAAGTGTTGCAAAAACACATTTTTCACATGTGAATTTCATGTGATTTCTCTAAAGGTGGGCATGGGTGTTGCTCATTTTAGCTTAGTTTAAACTTACCACTTATAATCTTTTAAACATGCTAAGTTTTTTGTCTCAGATTGCTTAAGTGCTTTAACAAAAACGGTCCCAACCCAATGTACTATTGTGGACTCTATCATGACATAATTCTATGCATATTTGTAAGTGATATAATCTCAGATTGAGGCTCTTCAGTGATAGTTCTAGTGTGACCTCAGTGTGCGACCTGAACAAAAACACAAAGCTGCTGAGGGCTGTTAGGAAAAGAAACAAAGAGATGTTTTCTAGGCCCAGTCCCATGAGCAGGACCGCCCTATTGTTCTTGTTCATCATCTCATATTTTGCCTGTAGAGCAAAGCCAGATAATGTTACTTATAGATACATCCGTGAGAAACCTATTTCACAAGCCATGCGTGCTGCTAAAAATCAAACCCATGAGATCAGCTACGTGGCTTATCCTGATCTTTCGTCTTTTAATCTCAATGAGAAGATAAGGTTACTGCGCTAGCCAAGGTTACAGAATAGACAACTCTATCCCTGCATGAATGGATCATTTCTTTGGCCTCTAGGTCAATGAAGGTGGAGAAAGGAGAAAGAAGCATACCTGTCTTTGCTTCCACGGAGATGGATGGCTGGCTTCTGCCTGCACTGTTGACAGACATAACGCTGAGAGTGTAGTCTGTGTAAGGCTGTAGGTTGGTGACAGTACCCGGAGAGCTTGAAACAGGGGTCTCAGAGAAGAAAGAGCTGTCGCTGGTCTCGGCACGTAGGATGTAGGATGTTGCGCCAGACATCTCAGAGAATTCCACAGTAACTCTCTGGCTTTCTTTGGAGGAGGCAATCTCAATGGTGGGAACGTCAGGAGCTAAACACATCAAAAGTGTCCAGTGATATTTAACAATTTATCACTGTTGTTCAAATGCAACACAATGTGGTTTAGTGCATTGTATTTTGTAAAAAACTGACAGGGTCTGAAGACCAAGTCTGTATGTATAATATCTTTCAACTTCACACTCTGCAATGTGTTACGTAAAACCTGAGAATTTACAGTACAACTGAAGAACATCATGCAAGAATATAAACTGCTAGATCAAATGTTCTAACACTGAAACATACTACCTTTCATATCTCATTTAGCTAGTACATACCAGTAGATCCATCCACAGTAGCATCCGCCAGCATGTTCATAAGGTTTCCCAGGGCCTCCACACGAAAGGTATATGCAGTGTTGGGGTTTAGGGAATTAACAGAACCCATGATGGTGTTTTGTCCGAAGCTGGCGAAGACCACCGGGACTACAGAGTGCCGGAGAGAAGCAGTTACTCTGTAGGACTGTGCACCTTCATACCTGCTCCAGCGGACAACTGCGCTCTTTGATGTCACCGTAAAAATACTCACGGTCATTGTGTTGCCTGAGAGATATTATGCAAAAAGAAAGAATCTTAGTATTCCTCAAAGCTGAAAACAATTGATTAAAAAAATCACAATAACCAAACACACTGCATTAGTACGGGTGATGAGTTTGAACAGATATTTTCAGGACAGCAGTACCTGATGCCTGTAAATGAAACAATAAACAAAGAGCTTTATTAAATTTTATTGCATTTTAAATTTATATACATAAGGTTTTTACACTTTATTTATTGTTGTTCTGAATTATTATCGTTTTAATCACATTCTTAATGTATAGGCTAATGTAAAAACTTAAATTGTATGACAGCATATTTTAAACGTTTCCACAATATTTTCTTCTGTGGTGCCTATTGACTATTTAAATTTATGAATAAAACAAAATAAAACAAAATAAATTCCTAATTCCTTACCTGTGAGGCTATTCCAAGCAAAAACACCAGCCACTTTATTCCTCCAAGCCCTGACATCTTGTTTCTAAAGCTGGAATCTTTTATATAAATAAACTCTATGCACTGTCTGTTTTTTCTTCTGTTTTATCTGAATGTACATGGACCTTTTCTTAAAGGCATCTCAGATATTTTAACCTAGCCCCTCCTCCTTAAAAGAGCTGACCAGTCAGAACTACATATTAGAGTGAGCTGTCCAATCTGAAAAGGACATGAGAAATAATCTTCAAACAGGTGTAACAGAATGTTCACCATAATGTTGACTTGATTAACGTCGATATGATATGATGATGTCTGTCCATAAAAATTCATAAAAAAATATTTTTCTGTATTTCTTGAGGGAAGGATCCATAAAAAAATGATATTAAGAAAAGAACCATACCATATAAACGCAAACATACACGAACGCTCGTGCACGTACGCATATCCTCCTGCCCAGTGATGGGAGTGCGCATCCGCTTCGTTTCAAAATGGCAACTGGAGCAGAGCACGGCTTGAAAAAAGTAGTTTGGCAAAGTAAGTTTATTGAATAAACCAATGTTTGTATGCACATTATTTGAATGCATTGTAGTTTATTATAATAAGCAGCATTGTAGCTTATTGTAAGGTGTTTAAATGTGTAGTAAAGAGAGACACAAACGGTAGTATGAGAAGAGCTGGACTTGGTTGGAGTAGTCTTTTTTGTTAAGTTGTTAGTTTATTTATTTATATTTATTTAGGACACAGCGATGTATGGGTTGTGTCTTGTGCGCATGTGGCATGTTTGTCTTGCAAACAGTAGTGCAATGAGTCATTTTTTTTCCGTTAGCATAGTTGCTAACGTTAGCCTAAGTTTTAGTCCTCTCTTTCTCCTCTCTGTACATTCTGTTGCTGGTTACAAAAAATAAAATAGGGTGATTTTGTGGCGGCTTTTATATACCGTTGTGAATTGTTTCATGTTTATTGATAGGTGTGTGTTTTATGTACGCTGAACGGTGTGCGCGGAGCCACATAAGGTCAAACACACCCAATGATTTCCGCTCTTCTGTGTGTTTTGACAGTTTTGTAAACTGCATGTTGTGTCTGCGACAAGTCCATTTAACACACAAATGTGCTGTTAAGTTTTGCAAGTTTAATTATACAGGTTTAAAATGCCTTCACGTACTGTGAAGTACGTGTCTCACTCCGTTACATTCCTCAAGTTATAAAAACTTGGTTCAAAATCTGAATCATGTTTCAAAATATGTTATTTAAATGAAATCTTTTCATCGGGCATTTAAATAACAAAGAAGATCTTATAGAAACCTTGTGATGTGTGCATATTTTGCAACGTGACATATCGTTTTTTTAAGGCATTTCGCTTAATAACAGCACAACTGCAAGATCACACAGTAATTGCGGGAGGCTGCAGCTACTGTAAAAGTTTGAGAAGATAAAAGAAGCATTCATGGGTCGCAGCCAGGTGTTTATTTCAGTGGTATAGAAGTTAGCCTAGTTTTCTCCATGATGCCATCAGGACTCAGTTAATTTCTAATGACACATCCAAAACAACAGGAGAATTGACTTGTTTTCAAGTAATTTGATCATGAAAATGTAAGCTCTCTTAGGCTGTTGTGCCCACTGATTTTATATGTTTAGCCTTCTGTGAGCATTGTCATGGTGTGTCAGGTTGAGAAGTAGGTTTTATAATGTAGTCTTAGGTGGTTTCATGTGGAAAAGTCACGACACATACAGTACTGAACCAGAACAGAAAACCATGGTTTTACTATAGTACATTTTTTTACAGATTGATTAACCATGTTTTTTGACAGCCATAGTTTACTAAAAATATCATGGTTAAGCTATGACAACTGATACAATAGTAATTTGTGGTTACTACAAATAAAACCAAAAAAACTATCTTAAACCAATATTAATTTTCATGGGGGTTAGAATGTGTTATGTCTGTTCACCATGATGGGAAATTACCAGTGTAGATGGATGCAATAATTTTTCACTGTACAGAAAATATACACAATATATAAACATTAGAAGATGCCAAGAGCGAGTTATAATGTCTTCTAATGCAGAACTAAACTTAAAAGAGGAAATGAGTGTACTAGGAAAATGTTCTTAATTTTTGTTACATATTGCTTTAACAAAACATCAGTCAAAACTGCTTCATTAATGTGTTATTGCAGGAATTAAGGACACCATCTTTGCTGACTGCAAAAAGTCTGACGTATGGAAGGTCAGTGTGCACTGTTGTATTTGAGTTTTTTTATTCATAAGCTTTGTGCACATAAGCAAAATGGTATTATTAACACATATGATGTATGGGGTCTGGTCCCACTGGTTTGACTGACATAATACACTTTTGTTTACTAAATACAGAATCTGGTTAATTTGAATGGTGTCAGAGTAGAGCACATACAGGACACAGTTCCAAAAGAATCCATTCAAATTCAGCTTACTAACATTTTCTGAAAAAAACTGTCACTGCTAGTGCGAATCCTGTTCCCATTTAAGATTAATTGTTTCAGATGTTATTGTTCTCACAGATCCTCATCCTGGACCACTTTACCACCCGCCTTCTCTCCTCCTGCTGCAAAATGTCGGATCTCATGTCAGAGGGCATCACAAGTAAGATTTGAACATCCTGTTTGTTGGATGGGAAATGAACCCTCTGGTGATTTATTTTTTGGGGTTCACTGTGTCTGACAAAACACTATTGTCAACATGTTTTACTACAGAAATCATGTATGTTTCAATTAATTTAATTTGTATAGTGCATTTTCATTGTGCTAAGGTCATTGTACCAAAGCAGCTTTACAAGGTATTGAAAAACAACAGTCAGTGGTCAGGGATTAAAATTATGTTAACACGTGGCAAATATTTCTATATTTTATACTTTGCATACTATGGATTTTTGTCAGATACAGATTTTAACAAACAACTGTTGGCACTATCCAAAAATTTTATACATTATTTTTGTCATTTCAAATGTTTCTTATTTACAGCATAAACTCATATTTAACATCATAGTGCCTTCACACAGCTAATCAGTGTTAGTGGATCTCTAGTTTGCAGTCAAATTATATTTCGGGGCTTTGTTTACAGTTGTGGAGGACCTTTACAAAATCAGAGAACCAGTTCCTGAAATGAAGGCTGTCTACTTCATGACCCCCACTGCCATGGTAAGACCATAGAATAATAATAATTTTTCCAAACTTGCTTCTTAATCAACTTACATTAGCATTTACGTTTATGCATTTGGCAGACGCTTTTATACAAAGCGCCTCACATTGCATTGTGCTATACATTTTTTACTATACAGAGTATGTGCAATTCCTGGGATCGAATCCATGACCTTAGCGTTATTAGAGCCGTGTTGTAACCATGGAGCTACAGGAAAGCAATAATTGACTTAATTCTTGGTCAATGCAGTTGGCCTCTTAATCAATACAATTGTTTTCACTGAATAAATTAAAATACTTGCATATGCTCATTGGCTATCCTGGTAAACATAGCCAAAGGGATCTGCAGTGAAGTTTAAACCTCAAGGAGATGGAGATGGTTATTCAATGTCGTGGAAAATATGCACATATGTGACCCTGCCTGTAAAATAAAACCAGGTAAAATCATGTTTTTGTGATTTACGTTGTTTCCACATAAAATCATGTTAAGAAAATTCTGTGAAAATATAACCTTGATATCTTCAATATTTGTAAGAGTATATCAGAGATTTAAATCATAGTTAAATTAATAGGTGATATCAAACTTTGATGCTCGTTATCTCAGAATTAGGTTTTTAGATTTTAGCCTGATTTTCACACACAGGGTCACATATGACAAACGCCATGTGTTTACAGTGTTGTATACTGATTTAAATAACTTACTTGACTGTAATGACCTTAATAATCCTGTTGCTTTTTGTTTACAGTGTATTGATTCATTTATTAATGACTTCAAACTGAAACCCAAGTACAAAGCGGCTTATATCTACTTCACTGACTGTAAGTCCACTGATTTAACTTAAGAATCATCTCCTTACTAGGAAATCATTACATATTTGCATTTATGCATATAGTAAATGATTTAAGTAAAGGCGGGCACAGTAGTCTTTTAAGATGATTGCTTGACACACTGTGCGAACATGATCCCATGGGTCATGTCACCAGAATTTTATTGTAGGACAAATCTGATCGCAATGATCATTAATCAGCTGTCAGCGCACCTGTCACACTAGCGATTAAAGACTACAGGTTTTGGCCTAGGATTTCAGAAATCGTTTAGGATTTTTAAAATTTATCTGAGATGGCCAAATCTTGGCCAAAATCTCACAGTGTGCACCCGCCTTAAGTGATTTGTACTGCATTAATGTTGTACCTTTTATCAGTACATTTGTTACCTTTGAAATTTGAATTGAACCCAGGATCTTAGCGTTGCTCTATTAAACAAGTTAAGCTATAGAAACACAGAACTGTATAAATAACAATTTAAACAGTTATGTTATAATTAATTATATTTTACAAAACAAATCAAAACACCAAACGTTTCTACACCAAAAAAAGTCTACATCACAGCTATAACAATAACAAAAGTACAGTATTGTTGGGGTCACATTTTTTTAATTTGATGAGCGATTACACATTCACAGGTAGTCACAATGTTTTTAAATTTAAAAGACTTAAACATGTGAAACTGCAGCATGCAAGTTTAAAGTAAACATAATATTGTACGCTTGTATCAACATTGTTCATTCTTTTTTTTTCTTTTTTTGCCTTAACTGCATACTGATCCTGTCTGACGAATAAATATATGCTTTTTATTTACATTACATTATTGTATTAACATATATTTACTCTTTAATGGTAATGGGAATTAAATAAAAAATTATATAATTATCATAAAAATGCCATACTGCACAAATGCTACTGGTCTCCAGTGTTATTTTGCAGCTCATAACATATTGTTTGGGAATTTTATTCCCAGACTGTCCCGATGAGCTCTTTGACAAGATAAAAAAGAACTGTGGCAAATACATTAAAGTGTGTAAAGAGATCAACATCTCGTTTCTACCACATGAAGCACAAGTGAGTATTTTTGCTTTCTAAAAGAACCATAATATTGATGAATTAAATGATTTTGTTTCCACTCATTTGCCCCCTCATTTATGATCGAACGTATTGTTTGTGATACCTGTGAAGGTGTTCACCTGTGAGAACCCAGAGGCCTTCAAGAATATCTACAGACCTCAAAGTGAGAACCTAGATCAGACTTTGGAGCAACTGGCCAATCAGATTGTCACGCTCTGTGCCACGCTGGACGAATACCCTGGAGTGCGATACAAGAAGTACAGTAAAGCATACACCTTCTCAGGTTACACGTGCTGAAATTACACATGATGTTTAAACGGACATTTAGTATACTGATATAAAGTTGTTATTCTCTGCAGGGATATGGTGCCTACTTTAGGAAAAAAGTTGGCTGAATTGGTGGATAATAAACTGGCACAACATTGTGAGTTGGATGACAACTGGAAAAAAAAGGTAAGAACGATTATGAAAATTATGGAAAAAATTTTGTTACGTGAACTATACCTTTAACTTCTACACAGGGCCTCTCTTAATGCAGTGAAAACTTTTATAGAGATGCAAAAACATGTGGCTACATAAAACCTTTTAAAGTCTTTTGGATCATTACTTTTATGGTGCTTCTACATGGTTTTTAAAGCTTATGGATATTCTTCAAAAATTTCCCTGCAAACCAGTTTGTGAACTGTGAACTAGTCCTTTTATCTTTGTAATTTGATGTTTTGCTGTTTTAAGAAAATCAGATCTTACTGACTTTGTACATCTTTTATCTTCAGGGAAAGACGCAGGCTCAGCTTCTAATTGTTGATCGTGCACTAGACCCTGTAAGCCCAATCCTTCATGAGCTGACCTACCAGGCCATGGCTTATGACCTCATACCTATAAAAGACAACATCTATGAGTGAGTTTCACCCAGGTCTTTGATTTATTTACCACTGAATTACTGTAGTCTTTAAATACTAGAATGCTTCAAGGCCTGGGCAGTTGTCTAAATAATGGTTAGAGCTAGTCTTTTGTGCGTCATACATTTACATTTATTCATTTAGCAGACGCTTTTATCCAAAAAAAACTTACAAGTTTTTTACCAGTGGCACACTGGGAGCGATTAGGGGTGAGGTGTCTTGCTCAAGGGCACCTCAATTGTTTCCTGCTGGTACTGGGAATCGAACCAGCAACTTTCTGGTTGCAAGTCCAACTCTCTAACCACTAGGCTAACAACTGCCATACGTCATACATTGATGTTTTTGTATAATGTGTCATCTCTTAGGTATAAATTAAAGGATGGTTCTAAGAAAGAGGCATTATTAAATGAAGATGATGAATTATGGATCAAATTACGACACATGCATATCGCTGAGGTCACTGAGTGAGTAGATTTTAGTTTTATATATGCGTGCGTGCACACCTGGTATTTAACATGTTGTGGGGACCAAATGTCCCCACAAAGATTGGAATACCAGTAAATTGTTTTGGTCCCCATGAGGAAAACAAGGTTGTATATCAAACAGAATGATGTTTTTTGAAAATCTAAAATAGCAGAAAGTTTTCTGTTATGGTTAAGGGTTAGGGGAAGGGGATAGCATATACAGTTTGTACAATATAAAAGTAATTACATTTAGGAATGTCCCCACAAAAAATGAAAACCCAACGAGTGTGTGTATTGGCTTAATTGGTAGAGCATAGTGTTCACAGTGCAGAGATTAAGGGTTTGATTCACAGGGAACACACATACTGATTTTAACCCTAACCCTAAACTTTATACTGTAGCTTAAATGCACTGTAAGTCACTTTAGATAAAAGTGACTTACAGTGTCACTTGTCAATAAATTTTGTTCACTTATCAATGTTTTGTGACTTATTAAAATGATCATAATAAAAGTAAAGTAATTGTAAAAAGCACTGTTTTCTAAAGGCAAATCCCAAAACTCGTTAAGGAAATCTCTGCCAGCAAGCAGCAGGCCGATGGGAAGGTATGTATACCTTTACAGTTAATTGCAGTCTTGAACAATACCAGTCTCTATTTACAAATTGTCTTGTGGCTATGTCATAGATGCCCATAGATGCCAGGGGTAGAATGATCATGTGATATTTCACTTAAATTGACAGATCACTATTGGAGCCCTATCACAGCTCATGAAGAAGATGCCTGCTTTCCGTAAACAGGTGGCTCAGGTAAAACAGCAGTATTAAATGACAATCACATGTTTTCTTCTTTTATAGCCGGAAGTGAAAATCTGTGGCCTAAGATTATTTTGAAGCCAAAGTTTAATGATTAATCGACAGGTCTTTTTTCCATTTGTTTCGCTCAGAAAACAGTCCACTTACATTTAGCAGAGGATCTAATGAGTCATTTCCAGAAGAATGTGGAAAGACTCTGCAAAGCAGAACAGGTAAAGTCGTGTAATTTTCAGGCTTTTCAGTTGAGCTTTGAACTCTGATGACCTGAGAGAAGGGCACCCCTTAGTCTGGCCAGAGTACATCTCACGTTGTTCGTTCATGTCTCTTGTTGGTGGTCTGTACATAGGATCTTGCTGTAGGATCAGATGCTGAGGGTCAAAAGGTTAAGGATCCCATGAGGACACTACTTCCTGTGCTGTTACATCCCCATGACACTCCTGATAAAATTCGAGCTGTTCTTCTCTATATTTTCAGCCTCAATGGTAGTTGTTTATCATTTATTGTGAATACCTGCCAAACTCCTTAACAGTCTTGACAGATTTTTTAGATATTTACGTGTTTGTGGTTGATGAGCAGGTACGACAGAGGAGAACCTGAATAAACTGATTCAGCATGTGAAGATCGAGGGTGAGAGAGAGTATATTGAAAACTGGCAACATCTTGGAGTTCCCATCCTCTCCTCGGTAAGTATGACTCTCTGTCTCGTTTATCACATCATGTGTTTTTGATTGTGTTCCTGATTTCAATACATGAAATGTTTTTTTGCAGCTTATTAGATAGGGCATATGAATAGGGATGGGTACCGAACTCGGTACTTTTATAGGCACCGACCGAATTGCGTCGGTACTACCGAGTATCGATTCACATAAAATCAATCGGTGCTCAATTTCGGTACCTGAGAGAACACGTCTGTGCGCCGTGTGAGTCAGGCAGTGGTAATGCATCCAACCTGAGGAAGCACTTAGTTAAACACAACGTGTATTTAAAAGCGGAGGAGTGCAATGTATTCGATAGCCGAACCCCCAAATTAGCGAAAGTAGCTACTGCGGCTAACGCACCCGCAGCCTGTGTTCTGTGTGAGTGTTCTCTACAGCAGGGGACACAGTGAGCGTGGAGCGGGCATGGCTTTTACCTGAGAAAGTTGACACGTTGATTTTTCTATAAAAAAAAAATTGCTAGTATTGTTTTCTTCATAAAATAGTTTACTTTTATGTTGCTTTTATGACCTTTATGTTCATTGATCATAGACACACATAAAAGTGTGATTACAATATGCCCTGGATGTTGTAGGGATTTATTTATTGTAAGGATTGTGTGTATTATTGAACATTTCAAAATAAATAACAAAATGTTGAAAATGAGAGGTTTGGGCTTGTTATGTCCACTGAAAGTCACTTAAGTCAGAGTAAAGTACCGAAAAAGGTACCGTTGGGTACCGGTATCGAATTTCAGGTATTTGATCTTAAAAACAAACAAACTGCAAGTTGTTTTGGATAAAAGAGTCAAATAAAAATAATACCGGTACTGGAACCGGTAAAAATGTGAACGTACCCAACCCTACATATGAAGAACATTATTATTTTTATTTGACTCTTTTATCCAAAACAACTTGCAGTTTGTTTGTTTTTAAGATCAAACCCATCACCTACCAAATTGAACTACAGGAATGAACTACTGTATATTGACATAAAAGACGTATGACATTGATTTGGTTTGGATAAAAGTGTGCCCTGCGAGTGATTTGATGCAAGACAGTCAACAAGCCGCAAAGCTTTCATAGCTAGCTTGTGCTTTCCATGAAATATGAAATGTATGTTGGTTATATAATTTTATAAAAATATATTTTAATATCATTTCAATTGGCTTTAGAAAAAGCAACATTGTATCGCATGTCAAATATATTGCATTATTTCACATTCTTTTGCATTCTTTTAATATCGTGCAGCCCTAGTTTAAACTGGGTTTTATTCTAACTCTAATTTCATCATTCTCTTCTTTATCTCTTCTCAAAATAGTCAAGTTCCTTATTTCGAAAGCAACCTAGGAAGGATCGCTCTGACGAAGAGACTTACAAAGTGTCTCGCTGGAACCCCATCCTTAAAGATGTCATGGAGGTGAGCAACACTCATTAATGTGTTGTCCTGCCATTAATTGCTTCTGTGTTCCAGTCGTTTAATTTAGCTTTAAAAATGAATGGTGCTCATGCTGATAGTACCCATGTTGTTTTTGTAAACCATTAATTATGAAGGATGTACAAAAAAAAGCCTGCAGGCATCTAAAATAGAGCCATTCAATGGAAAATGTCATTCAAATGTCAGGACTAGCCCCCTTGTATTTGGGCCACCAGTTTCACAATCTCTGTGGTGATTAAGTTAGTGATCATGGGAAACTTATGCTATATGACTCATATAGACGTACAAAAGAACAGCTTACAGATATAAAGATATTGGCTTACAATTATTATGTACTATAATAAGACTGAGTTACATACAGTTTCTGTATGTTGCTCAGGGTGGAGGCCAGTGACATTATGACCCAGATCTTGACTAACAGATCAAATGTCACACTTCTGGAAATCACAAAAAACATCCTATTTCCTTGTCAGCTGTAAATGGACACATAATATATGTATTGTATCATATGTCATTCTATGAAAATGTTTCTATTTGTCAAAAGAAGCCAGATAATAACCTGTAAAAAACTGGATTGCACTCCATGTTTCGGGGGAGACTATGTGTGATATTTCACGATGCCTAGCTAGGCTGCATGCTTAGACATTATCACTTCAAATCCCGTATTCAGACATTTTGAATACGGGACGATTTGAATATATTTGCACAAGCCAGTGCAAATATTACACATCTCTGTGTGTAACTGGTTGTTATGAAACGAGTCTTAGTTTAAAATTGAATGTGCCGTTCTCACTGATGTGCTTATTATTTTGTTATATCATCTTTGTATGTTTTAATGGTAGGATGCAGTAGAGAATAAACTGGATATCAAAGACTGGCCATATCTGTCTGAATGCCCATCTGCATGGAATGGTTCACGTGCAGTGAGGTAAGGCTGGAGAGTTTGATTTACACACACAATTCATTTTGATTCATGCACTCTCAAATAATTTTGCTGCCAGTGTTAAACTGCTGTGACAGTCTGCAGTATAGTATGGTGTAGTAGTCATATAAACATTAAATGAGATTTTAATTAGTAAAACTGTGGCACTGTCTCTCTTTCTGTTTGTCTGGGCACACAGGGCAGTGAGGTAAGGCAACCCTGATGATTTGACCCTTTGAGCTTTTGTTGACTGCCTTAGAACCTAAAATCACTTCCTTTGTATTTTCTCTAGACACACTTTCATTTAATACACATAACTTGTTGCCAACAGCTTTCTCTGAATAAAAGGTTCATTGTGTGTGTGAAAGGTTCAAATATGTACAGACGAAAACAATGTTTATAATATTTTTTGACTTACAATTCCTGACCTGATGAATATTAATACATAAATGCACAGGTATCACACTCACTTGCAGCTAGTTGTCTGCTAAGGTCAGGAAACACACTGTGTAGGTCACATTTTGTGGTGTTTTCACTGATGATATCATTCCACTTGATGTGATTGTGGCAGTTTTCACAGTTTAATCCTCTTCACATAAACCAAACTTGGACCCCTTTAAGTGGACCACGAAGTAAAAAAGTTCAAAACTATAAACTAACACTGTTTTGGGCTTTTATCTGTTGTTTTTTCACCTAGAACATTTTTATAGTAGAGTTTAGACAATGATTATTCTCACTAAACTGTGTACTACCAGCTCCCAATGGCAGTGAATCCAATTAGTCACGTGTGAAACTCCTTCGCAAATTCAACACCAGGTGTGGCAAAAGGACGGTGGCACTATTGCTTATAAGGCTGTAATTGCTGCGTGTTTTGTTTGTAAATGAAAATAAATATTCAAAGTAATATGGAGTTGAGTATTATCAGCATAACAGTAAAAACTAACTCCATCTCTCTTAATTGTAGCTATTAGGTGTACCATGTACAGGGTGAAGAACAGTGGCCCTAACACTAAGCCCTGTAACATTCCATATTGGACTTGTGATCAGTATGACATCTCTTTGTTTATGGCCTCCCTCACATATGGCCTTTTCACAGCATAAATTGTCTTACAAAAAAAATTAATCTATTGTTTGAGGTGAATGGGTGGACAGAATGGTTTCCAAACTTTTTTGTAGCAAACCCTTTAGCCTACAAGAACCAGTAGTCTTGTCAAAAGTTTTGTAAACATTAGTTAAGTGTGTTTTTGGTATAACATATACTTTTTACTAATCACACATAAATATGGTTTTCTCAAGAACACAAGTTTGCACATATATGTTTGCTTGCATTGTAGCAGTTTGTGCTGAAAACAGTGCAATGTCACTTCAACCAATAAAATGTTTATGAGCCACTGAAAAAAGCACTAATATCAGGGCGTGCCAAAAGTTCTCCAGCGTCCCAAAACACTAAAAGACCCCAGAGGATTAAGCCACATAACAATAGCTGTGTATATGTTCATGTTTTTAACAGAAATGGTGATATAGAAGACTACATAGACTGTAGAAGGAGGAGTACACTTATGACTATCACAGATAACAACTTGTAAACACTGTGGCTTTATTACCTTTTTTTTTTTTCATTTCAATTCCGCTTGGTAACACTAGAGGCCAAAAAATTACACTTCAGATTTTGGGGAATAAATAAATCTGCTACATCGAATAAACCACAAGTATAAGTGTTCTCTAAAATCTTTTTTTATTAAACCTCAGTAAATCAACTTTTTCATATTTTGTTCTCATGGTTTAAAGGATTAAAAATACACTTAAATGGCACATTTTAAAATAAAAATTAATTAATATTTAATATTTATTTGCATTAATTTAGGTTAAGATATTTGTGTTGTCCACTGAATAAAGAGGTCTTGGTTTGGTTTGCTTTAAAGAGCTTAGAGTTTGCTTGTAGCATTCTCAAATCTCTAAAGTTTGTAAGAACCACTCTCAGAACCAAAATACACAAAGCTCTATTTCTGCCTGTGCTATTTCATAGTTGTGTTATTTCATATGGGTTTTCTCTTTCTGTTAGTGCAAGGCAGAAGCACAAGGGCAGTTCTCCGGATGACCTCAGGAACGGCTCACGACTCATCATATTTGTTTTGGGTGGAGTCAGTTACTCAGAAATGCGCTGTGCTTATGAAGTCACACAGGCCACAAAATCCTGTGAGGTCATCATTGGTAAGAGCTTATACAAGTATTCACTGATCTTAGAAGACATGTGACAATTGTCTTTCATATGCTGGTAATAAGATGAATAATGCATTGTAAGTTTGTTTTACAGTTAGTTATGATTGTGTTATGGGAATCGATTCTGATGTTTTCTCTTAAGATGCAAGACTTGCTCCACTGTCATCCTTTTAAAAATCACTCTACATAAGTACTGTTTGATGTAAAAACAGCGGACAGTGGATAAGTAAAATAACTGATATTTCCTATAAAATGTAGAGTTAAAGTACCTATCCTAAAAACTATGAAAAGTACAAGTAAAAAGTAGCTCTTAAAGATAGGCAGGTCATTGATTTGTGTTTGGTTACTTGTAATAAGTTTCAAAGTACTACAGAAAATGACTAAGAAAGAAGGGTGAAACATCAGAAAATGTTTACACCAAATATAAACATTACTCCCATTTAGCACGTTTTAATGTTTCGATTTAAATGACTTTTTACATTTTTCTTAGGCTCTACACACATCCTTACTCCACGTGGCCTGCTGGAGGACATTTATAACCTGACCAAACAGCCCATGCAAACCTTTACCATCGAGCAGTAGAGGTCCCATACACAGTAACAGTAACCCTCAACACCTGTGTGTGTGCAGAAGGTTTAGGTTTGTTTATAAGAGTTCTCTTCGACCCAGCTGTGTCATAAGGTTATCTAATTAAATACTATATAAAACAAACTAACTTGAGCCCTTAATATACCATTTGTACCATAGTGTACTATACATTATATACGTAATATATCAATATGAACTGTAATGTAACACTGACCCACTATTTGACAAACCGGTTTATCATAAACCTTTAATGCAGAAATATTACACTTGAAAACACTTCAGAAGACATACCTGTGCTGTTGACACTACTGTCTTCATAAATCGTACCTGATAGCAAAAAGCTCACACTGGATTTTCTTTAACACTTTCTTCTTGTATTTGTTTCCCACAAGTCTAGTTTTTTAAACCTTTTTTATTGTTTTTTCTGCCTTTGTATTGTTGATTGAGGATATATACATAAGTATTCCTTGTCTGCTTGCTCTATCAAAAAGTGTTTTGTTGAACACATGTATTCAACAAAGGAGGGTTTTAAAAAATGTAATATATGCAAAGCTCATAATTGAACGACTGACATGAATGAATGATGTTGTTCAAGTTTCATGATTGTTTTGTCATGTTTGTCATCATTTTGTGTACTTATGTCTAATTTTAACTGTTTAATTTCAACATAAAAATATATTGCCTGTGTAAGGTTTTGCTAGGTTGTCCACGGTTTTAGTGCCTTGCTATGTGGTTTCTAGGGTCTTTTGATAAGCCCACCTTAAATCTATATATTATATCACACAATTCCCCTTAAGTTTCTTTTTGATAGATTAACATCATAATCAACAATATACTCAAGACCCTTTTTTTCTACAGTACAGCATGTTCCCAAAACATCTCATACATGTAAGAGACTAAGAGTTACATATAAGAGACTTGAGCTTAGATTAAAAGTATTGTTCTGTTGTCTGCATGTAGTGATGCTGAGATTTAATTACTGTAGATTTATTGTTATAGCTCATAGTCTCTAAGAGGGTTTGATAAGATTGAGTGACTTAAACATATCAAATCTGTCATGTTTTAGGGCCTTATCTGCAATGAAGCAAAATATCACAATTCAAACTGGCAACACAACCAGTACACCATTCAAAACAGTCAAAACCCTAGATGTAATCTTCGTTGACCAGTTGTCCTTTACCGAACAAATCTCAAGGATATCATATCATGGTCATGTAGATTTGCTCTTTACAACATCAGAAGACAAAAGAGCACGAATGCTTCATGGGACATTCCACCGAATGGGTAACATTTGCTTTTGTACTTTCTAAAAAATAAATTACATTTTATGCTTTTTTCAACACTTTATCTAACAACACACATATTTAACTGTTTGAAATGTATATCAGTATATTGCAAAGCAATTTTTTTTATTTTACAGGAGACCCAAACTACAAGATTAAAATTTTTTTTAAGTCATATAATTAAGTAAACTATTGTATAAATGATTAACATAACACAGATTTAAATAACATTTAATTTAACTAAAACATTTAGTCGTTTAATCTCATTTTTAGAACAAACTGATTTAATAACAGGAATAAACAGTGCTTAACAGGAATGAACACCCAGTAACAGGAATGAATATCCAGACACTGTGCGCGTTTGTGTGTGTGTGTGCATGTCTGTACAGCCTGTGTGTGTAAGAGAGAGATTTCTGAAGGAATAATATATATTGGCATTATTATATCAATGCACCAGAGAACGCAATTCACTCCTGTTACTATTACTCAGTAACAGGACTGAGGGCAACAGGACTGAGTTTTTAGCATAGAATTAGCAAATACATGCTAAATAGCCACATGGCACACATATTAATAGCATGAGGATACTGAGCAAATTTTAGTGATTTATCAAACATGTGTATTTTTTAAAATGAACAAATAATATCTAAAAATAATTTAAGTAACAGGACAGTATGTTGAGATTGACCATCTCAGACAGTTAAAATATCATCAAATATATTGAAAAGAAAATGACAAGACTTATCTTTGGTCTCCCCATTGTCTATAAAAGATCTGGATGATGCCACTTCCTGTTGAAAAAATGTTTTTTGAAATGTTCAGAGTTAATCAGAGGGGGAAATGTGTTAAGGTAACAGGAATGAGTAAAAACCTGGGGACACGACTAAAATGTGTATTTTATCAAATATGTTATGGATTTTTTTTCTTTTGAAAATAGGAAATCTTTGTTTGGATATAAAGTTGCATGTAAATGAAAAAAAAAATGCAACAACTGCTATTTTTTTTAGTGTTCTACATAGTTTTTATAAATGATTTTAATTATACATTCTAAATTTCGCAGTTAGCTAAATGTGAAGACACTTTGCTTAATAATAAAATGTATTTTAGAGTTTATTTTCACGCATTTTTATACATTTAATATTCTGGGGACATAAATGTTACCCATTCGGTGGAATGACCCTCATATGCTTTCGAATAGCTTCCGAGGTACTTTGATGTCATCTGCCAGTCGCAGCGCAGCATTTAACCCCTTTTAGGATCTTTAAAGTTATTTTTACAACATATTTTACAAGGAGGCTAATTCTTGCATTTAATAGAATTTTAGGCTAGGCTACATATTGCTGTATTATGTTGTTGTCATAATAACAAAGTGCACGTAAATACAACAAATGCTGACTCTATATTCTAATTTTCTAGGACTATTCTTACTGGGGCTTTGATATTTTAGCCTTCTCACAAATATAAATTTGCATTAACATACCATTTAGCAGACTTGCACATATTTAAGAGACAATGAAGCGATACATCATAAGAGGGCAACAATACGAAGAAGTTTAGTAAGTTTAATATGTTTTACAGTAGCTACTACATATAGAATAGAAAGGGGTGTTCGTTTTTTTATTTCATGGAGAGGTGTTTTTAAAAGAAGTGGGAGATGTAGCTGACCGTTTTGGGAGATTATTCCACCAACAGGGAACAGAGAAGGAGAATGTTTCTGTGAGGGTACCACCAGTCGGCGTTCGTTCACTGACCGCAGGGTTCTGGATCAGTTGTATGTGTGTAGTAAAAGTATGGTGCAGAGTGAGTGAGGTTTTTAAATCGTTCTCGCTGTACGTTAATGTTATCTGCAGATATGTATGCAGGTATAATTTATATTTTTTTGACGAAATTTTTCTATATTTCGGTACCGCATAGCAGTTGGTGTGGTTACTATAAATGTACTACACATGAAACACAAAACGATGTAAACAACACTTGTATTTCACATATGTAGTTAAATCTTAATCTCTGTATCAGTAAAAGCACTGTATCACTAGCAGCAGGTGACATATATAAGAAAAGCATTCATTAAATTGACTTCTAGTATTTCCTTAATTGCCTTATTGTCCTTTTGTAAAGAACAAACAATTACAAATAAACTTTTTTGCTCTGCTCTTCTGAAATCTCTGATCTGATTTATGGATCGCCACCCAACTTTAGTTCAGTCCACAAGAGGGCGACGTTGACATGATGATGACGTCAGTGTAACGCGCCGGAAGAGTCATTTGTAGTATAGCTGCATTGTGTGCGTATCCAACATATCCTGAAGTCAAAGATCGAGGTAAAACACAAACGTTTATCTCGGTGACTACCCGCGGATTAATTTTGTGATCACAATGAATTTCATAAAGGTGTATGCATGTTATTGTGCATCTCATTCTGCTGGTTCATATTACATCAGTTTGAGTGATTCCAGAAATCTGTTGTCATTTAGGAGAATGCTATTAATTCCTTCATTATTGCTTATTAAGTTATCTTAGCTTTACCTATACTATAGTAAACTATATAACTATAGTAAAACTATGGTTAATTTTAATAAGCGTTGAGTATTTTCCATGTTTGGAAGAACGTTTAACATTACAAAATGTCCTCTTTTATTTATAGATTTTCGTCCTGTAGTAAATCATGGTAAGATTCTTCTCCATAAATTAGGACTTATTCTTTTATTTTTAACACCAGATTTTCTGTACAAATGTTTTCTTGTATTTATGTTTATACACTAAACAAGTTATTTCTGAAACCTCCTAAATATGGTGATCATTAATTTGAAAATGTTTTTATTGTTTTTTTTTTAAGTTTGTGCCCTTTTATCATTAAAGAGTATTAGACCTTCTTTCCTTCTTGCATTTTTAGCATGGACGTGTTAAAGTAAAGTCAACCGCACAGCAGGAGGAAGAAAAGAGGAAAGAAAGAGAGAAAAAGTTAAAAGTGTTTGTATCTGCTCGAGATGCTGTGTTAAAAAAGGTTTGCTCTGAAGTGTGGTATTGCTTAGGTCATGTTACGGTTTGAGCTTGTTTGTAAGTAGTGCTTGAATTCTCTTTTAGAGGAGTGCTGGTGAGTATGATGAGGAAGCTTTGCAGTTGACTCAGCAGCTCCTGTCCTCCAATCCAGATTTCGCTACACTGTGGAACTTCAGGAGAGAAGTTCTGATGGACCTGGAGACCTTACGGTAAAAAAGATCATGACTTCAGCAAACACAGCAATGTTTTGATGTGTCTTTAGTTTCAATGTTAATCGGGGAAATTAGAAGTGCCAGATTGTCCTAGCAAAGTTGGTATTGCCCCACTTTTTTTAAAAGTGCTTGTCAATTGGACAAGCCTCGTGTTTTTGTCATTGGGGGTTCATGTTTGGAATAGATCTTTTGTTTTTGTATGAGAGGTAGCAGATCAGAAGAAGTAGGTCAGAACAGAAACACGCGGCATCTTTAAGACAAAACTAGTGATAACTGAAGCCACACCTTCTTTCTTGGTGTATAAATTTGAACAGCATTATTTAATATTCCCACACATTGACATAGATATGTTGGGCCATGGTTAATTGTGGTGTTTCCTGCAGGTCTAGATCAGCCTATTCTTGTAGATTGAATATATCATTTTGTGTGAGACTTTTTCTAAGCAGATCTTACACTTGCACAAACAACTATATAACACATTATAAAAAAGAAAACTTGAAAATGCATTGTATGATTGTATGATACCCTGTTTGTGAAAGGTTTAAATATTTCCTTCTGTGTGTTCCTCCTCTGGTCTTTAGAGAAAAAGATGATGTGCAGAAGCTCTATGAGTCTGAGCTGAACTTCATCGAGGCCTGTCTGAAAGTCAACCCTAAATCTTATGGCAGCTGGCACCATCGCACCTGGGTCACAACACGTATGCCAAAACCTGACTGGACACGAGAACTTGGCCTCTGTGATCGTTGCCTCAGCCTTGATGAACGCAACTGTAAGGGAACAAAAAGGGGGTTGAGGAGAATGTGGGAAATGGGCAGGTGGAAAGAGACATTTATAGGTTGCTTAGATTTTGTAAAAATGTTATGTTTTCTGTTTCTGTCTCTCCTAGTCCACTGTTGGGATTACCGGCGGATGGTGGTCAAAGCTTCTGGAGTTTCTGTTGAGCAGGAGCTGCAGTTTACAGATCGTCTGATTGGCTCAAATTTTTCCAACTACTCCAGCTGGCATTACCGAAGCACGCTGTTACCACAGCTCCACCCACAGCCTGCATCTGACTCCGCCTCAAATACAAACCCCTCCCCCACTGCATCGCCTCAAACTCACTCACACAGAGTCTGTGAGGAGCAGCTTCTGAAAGGTACATGAACTCTTTCTGAGTAGCATATTTTAAGTAAAAAGGCATGCAGGGTCAATCCATGTTGACAACCGTAATGTGTGACAATTATATTGACCGATCAGAATCAAGTATTCCGTAAATATGTCATAAGCAAATTATTGTTTCATTATCTAGAGTATGAGCTGGTGCATAATGCTTTCTTCACCGACCCCAATGACCAGAGCTCCTGGTTCTACTACCGCTGGCTTCTGGGCAGAGGTGTGTGTGTCAATGTACTGTGTGTGTGTTTACTACAACCTATAAAAAAACCCCTCTTACTATTGCTCTGTGTGTGTAGCGGAGCGAGAGGAGATGATCAGTTGTGTGTACATCAGTAGGGAGGGTGAGACTGTGGCTGTCGCTTTCTCCAAACCTGTTCATGTAAGTAAGTCCTGGGAGAAATGGATGAGAAATTAAAGTTTGGTAATTCTTATCTACTCTATTTAAACACAACATAATTGTGAATCATGGCTCTGTCTCTTTAGGCTCTTTCTGGGGGTCTTATGATGGTGTTAGATGGGCAACCTCTTCAGGTGGATTGGAAAAGTGCACATCCACATTTTCGTCACAGCCCTGTCTGGGTATCCTTCAACAGCTTTACTTGTTTTCTTTAAATGGATAGTCCACACTAGTGTTGTAGTAATCGAGACCAGTCTCAAGACCATTTTTTGATAATCTTGGTCTTGTCTTGGTCTCGACTGCATTTGTTCTCGGTCTTGTCTTGGTATCAGACTTGGCGGTCTCTGGATTTTATTTCAAGACCACATCTGCGGGAATTACACTTATTTGTTGGTGCATGCATGGTCTGATATACAGTATGTGTTAACGTCATTAATGTGACTGGATGTAAAACCTCTGGCTTTAAAAGCAACCATTGACCTATTTCTTATTTGTTTTCTTTCTATGCTGTTGTGCTGGTAAGAGATAAATGGGGGATTGTCCAAAAAGAAATCTGTCAACAAAATGAATACAGGCCCACGCTACTTGATTAAGCTCTTGTTTATTTATATTATAACATCTGACGTGATCTGAAAACATGGTATTAATTTTATACGATAATTCAATAAACCATGAGTTAGAAAGTAGACACAGAACAAAAACTTGTGTTTGTAGTTTGAACGCATGATTCTGTAACCCATCAAGTCACAGAATATTGTAGTTGCGGTTTTATTTCACCACATTCAAATCTTAAATTCAAAGCTACTTACATTGCACTATAATATAATTATTTACATCATGTTACCACAACACTAGCCCACACTAAATAAAAAAACCTCACCCCATGTTGTTCTAAACCTATGTGAATTAATTTCTTTTGTGGAACTTAAAAGAAGAAATTTTAATACTGTGGATGGTTTTTATTTCATTACTTTTCTTCAAGTTATAGTCTTTATAGTAAAAATCTTTACATTTATAAGTATTAATTTAATAATTATACCCATACAAAATGTTAATTGTCTCCATTAGCTGTGTGACCTTCCACCTGGCTCCATCAGCGACATCAATACAGAACACAACCTGACCGTCCACTGGACAGAAAAACACATACACAGAGACTGTGCTCTTTACACAGGTGAGGGTCACAGTCATAGATTTTTCCAGGCAAACAGCTGATAAGTTTCTGTTGGCTTTGTGTAGTTGTTTAAAAGGAGTGGATAAAATTAAATGATTGCAAGTGTACGTTTCTGTCTTGTTTTAGGTTGTGTTGAAAGCTGGTGCAGAGATTCTGCCACGGACCAGGAACTCTTCAGGTACACACAGTTTAAAAATTTTGTCTGATTATGCCTAGGTGCTACTAGGTGGCGATGAATTTGTGGTAGAATAAGTTTGTTAATCTTAGATGTCAACAACAAAAAAATGGTAGTGTTTTCTTATCCTTTATTAGTATTGTTAAGCTTAGTAATTATTGGCTTACCAAACCTTGAACAATAATATGGTTAGTTGTGTTTTAATTTTTACATTTAGTGCTGATTAACATAAAATGAAACATAAAATTGCTGATTACATTAAATAACTTTCATTAAGTGGGTTGTCAAATGATGTTAGAAAAACATTTCTGCTAAATCATACACAACAGGTCAAATTCTAAATCATTATTTTATTATTTCATAAGTTTACTGTTGTGAATTAAAAGATGAGATGATGATTTTGTATGTATTTTAATTCATGTTAATTAATGCACTTACTTATGTTAACAAATACATACTTACTGTAAAGTGTAACTTATACGTTCTATACATAACTTACAAGTGTATTGCTTTTGAATGACACTGTAATTGAGACAAACAATATAACACAAACCTAGTTGGATGTTTTTGTGAAAGTTAATTGCCAGGTCATTATTGTGATGGCCCTATTATGATAATAATACTGATGGTGTTTGTCTGTGTGTGTGTGTCAGGAGTGAGTTGTCAGTAGAGAAGACCTCAGTGCTGCAGGCTGAACTTCAGTCTTGCAATCAGTTGCTGGAACTCGAACCTCAGAACAAATGTGAGTCAGAACACAATTGGTATCGTGTATCCGTGTTTTTTAATTTGGGTGTGTTTGTACATGCATACTTGACATGGTATTACAATGAACAGTTTCACCCTGACAGATGATATTGTTTTATAGGGTGTCTACTGACTATAATACTCTTAATGAGAGCTCTGGATCCACTGGGTCACGAGAAGGAGACTTTAGCTCATTTTCAAACCCTTAAAGTAAGAACACACTTGTCACTTTTCGTTAATAAAGCTACTATGTATAATAAGCCTCAGCTGTTGGTCTGGAAAGTAAATGTCATTAAAAATATATATATATATTTTGAAGGTAGAAAGTAGAGTTTGTAATAAAATTTGATACTAAACTTTTTACAGGAACGTTAACTAATTAAACAAGTCACATGTATATTTGCTCAGGACATGCTTTAAATGTTTTCTTGCTTATACAAATGTAGCCATTTTGGCAGATGAAAGCATTGAATAGACATTACATTAAGTGGCTTTATAAGTCAGTTACTGACTACAGAACACCGAATTACAGAATTAATTTCCACTTAAGTTGACACACAATCCATTCTCACAGTTGCCTTTCGTCTCTTCGGACTGTTTTTCCACATGTTTGGGTCATTACGGGCATCTGCAAGGTGTTGCTGGGTGGCTGTTTACTGGCCCTAATCGGACTTGAGCATAAGAGTATGAACATACATAAAAGTATGAGCAAAACTAATGTTCACTCTGTCAAACACTACTAATAGAAAAATACTTTATTTTTACTCATCCTCTCTCTAACAGGAAGTGGACCCTATGCGGTCTTCCTACTACAGTGACCTGTGCAGTAAGTTTCTGATTGAAAACACCATTCTGAAAATGGAGTATGCAGAGGTTCGAGTGTTTAGTTTGTCAAATAAGGTAAGACATAAACCATGGTCAGTGTTTATAAGATTAATTATATTATTAAATAAATTGAGAAAAATGGAGAAATTACTTTTTAAAACCTCAGTATATAAAACAGAGGTATTCCCACTACACAAGATTGGCTGCTTTGTGAAGATCAGATTTTAATAAGCTTGTGTAATGACTAACTGCATTATTTAAGATGTGTTGTGTGAGGAGGTTGATGTTATAGCGTAATGACATGAATATGAGTAATATTCAGAATTGAACAACTTAAGTCATAATCAACCATCAGCATGTGAGAGGACATATTTCTGTATATATTTAATATGTTTGAAAGATAGTGTCAGCCTCACACTCCTTTGAACAGGGAAACACCCTTTAAATGTGGGTGTTCTGCATGGAGGTGCTTGACCGCTGAATAAGAAAATAATATGCTACTTTAGTAACAATAGAAGATACACCCAGTTTATCAAACCACTGGGATTATAAATCACATCTGTAAATTATCAGTTATTTTACCAGGTCCTCCTACTTGCATTAAAATAAACATTTGCTGGCACATTCTTGGGTGTTTGTTAGGCTTGTACTACTTTAGCTAATGTAAAGGACACATTAAAACAGTTTTTAAACTTAATACTATACACTTCAAGTAAGTCGGTGAACAGCAAGCCTGAGTATTGTGTGTAATTTCCATTTAAGCATATGTTTATATACAAAAAGTGTGAATATGTTATGCCTGTGTGCTTCTTTAGGATACTTTGCAAGAATGCTTTTGAACTTTACTTTCAAATTTGAGGTGAAAAGACTTTTGATAGACAAGTTACATGGTGGGAATACAGATCGATTGTAGTCTGATGCTATTGATGCTGTTTCTGTGCTCAAAATGAAAGTGTACCTATTAATATGGTATGTTTCTTTGTCTTTTTCTTTCTTCTACCACAGAACCTGACGACACTGTGCCACCTTGATCAGCTTCTCTTGGTGACACATATCAACCTCTCCGCCAATCAACTTGTGAGGCTGCCACCTCAGTTCGCCATGCTGCGATGCTTAGAGGTAAAAAATGTATTTATGATCACCCAAAACTATTTTACTTGGAATGATCATTGTGAGTGTTAATGTGTGTGTGTATATTACATACCAAAAATTTATTTAAACAATTGTTAGTATGGTAATATTTAAACATCTATTAATACTTGGATGGGGTACCTGTCACTGCAGCAGATTCTTCAGTTCCTGTTGGTCAAAAAATTTTATCAGTTTTACTGGTGGTCCACACAATTTCTGGTTTTGGAGTTTCACAGAAAATTATATCGTTCTGTCAAACACACAGGTTTTGGAAGCAGATGATAATGGCATTGAAAATCTGGAGGGAGTGTACCATCTGCCTAAACTAGAGGAAGTCTCTTTGAAGAATAATCGTATCCTTTAAAAAAGTATTTTTATCTAATATTTATCTCAAACCCCATTTTCTAGACATTTTTTGTGTACCGTAAATAGTTTTATTTTTGTCAAAAATAAGTAATAATTGACCATTATGAAGTATATTTATTGTATAGCTTTTACAATGTTTTGTAACAATGTTTTGTAATAATGTTTTGTAACGATGTTAAACAATTGTTTATTGTATAAACTGAAGTTTATTTTTATAGTGCTTTTTATCAATGCAAATTGTAAAAAGAGATATACAAATAAACTTCAGATTTACATTTACATTTAGGCATTTAGCTGACGCTTTTATCCAAAGCGACTTACAAGTATTAGGAGACAGATGAGAGTTAAGTAAAATTGAATAGGAATGTTTTCTATACTGTATCTGTCTCAGTATGTTTCATCGTAGAGGGTGTAAATGTGATTCCTTGTAACCAAACAAGGAAATGTTTTTCTTAATCCAGTTCTAGGTATCTGTAAACTTTCTAATCTTAAAACCTTGGCGTCCTGCCCCAAACTGACCAGACTTGATCTACGTGGAAACACTGTCAGCGAAATCATCAATGTACAATCGAAGATAGCTCAGTTGTTACCCTTAGTTACATCCTTGTCACTTTGATAAGTATTTATCTGCTTCTCTGTGTCTTCATAATTGTAATGCTGTTTTTTAATTATGTATTGGATCTAAGTTAAATGAAAAATTACATTTCTGGCATTATTTACTCATCTTCATGCCAATCCAAATCTCTTAGTGTGCTATATATTAAAACACAAAATCTGTATGCAGATGATTTCCCTATGGCAGTTTAAATTATGGTAGATTTAGAGTCTTCTTAAGGTTATAGTTTTTTGTAGCTTCAGAAACTACAAATTGCTGAAATTTCAGAATGGGGTCTTAGCTTAGGGAAAGAATAGCAGCTTAAAGTTTAGACCTCACAGGACCTGTTATAGTACCAGTTTTGTACTCTTTGGACCTTGTCAGTTGTAGTCACTATATGCTTAAATTTTATGGAAAAGAGCAGCAACATTCTTCAAAATACTTTTTTTGTTATTCACAAAAAACACTATAAATGAGGGTAAGTAAATAATGACAGAATTTAAATATTCTGATAAAAGGCTGGTACTTAACATTTTACATTATTTTGGACATAATTATTGTAAACACCTAACTGCATGCTGATAGACATGTTTTTCACATATAGCCTTAATAATAGTGTAATAATAAAGGTCATGTTTGAGCAGAAATATTGTTGCAATTAGAAAAACAGCAGTTTCTCCAAAACAATTAACCAACATCTTACTGCCCCCTCAATGTCTCCATCTGGGTCAATTACATGTCCATGGTGATGTACTTTACCATTATGGGGTGTAATCGCATAGTTTAGCATGAAGTAAGATATCAGGATGTTTTATGTTTGTACACACAGTTGCAAGCTGAGCAAGAGCCATGCACAGTATTAATGCTGTTTTGTTATAACAATGTTTAGGGCATTGTAACATTCAGCAACTTCTTTAAAACCTAACACTCATGGCATTGTGAAAAGATAGTAGCTGAGATTTGTCAGTGCTGTACATTGACCAGAGACTGATAGTCTCCGATAAGACATACTTGAAAAATGTTGTTAAACTGAGTGAGTAACTTAAAAAAAACGTTATCACAATGAATCTTTTCAAGCCATACAGTTACTAAGCACATTGTTAGAAACATTATACTAATGCTGGGTGGGGCTCCCTTTCCAGTCAGATACAGCCTAAAAACACTAATTTAAGATTTGTGCCCACATAGTCATGACTGGATTACAGTTTTTGCATATTTGTCAGATGCACATTCATATTGTAAATCTCCTGTTTTACTACATTCCAAAAGTGGGAAGGGATGCACATGGTTAGCAACAATACTCAAAATAGATTGTGGCATGTGATATGTTATTACCGGGGCCCAAAGTGTGTCAAGAACATTCCCCACTTCAGATTCACCAGACCATTTGAAAAAAGCCCTCACCTGAGTACCTATAATGAATAATATCTTCATTGCTAATTTCTTGTTTCCCAACCGCTTCTCGATATGCTTTTTCTTATGTGATCTTGTGTCCTTTGTGTTCTCGCTCTGTCATCACCAACCATCAAGTCTGGTTCCAATACTCAAGAACACAAGTACAGAAAATAAATATAAAGTACCCAGATGTGTTTTTGATATCAAGGATGCATCGAATGCAAACTTGCATTTACTGACCCCGCTTGAACTGCCAGAAGTCGCTACGGCCAAACAATTACTGAGGAAGGAGTAGCTACACACAACTTGTAAAAATTTTAATAGAGTAATAAACACATAAAAAGTGCGCACTGCTAAAATTCTCATTAAAATGTATGTTTATTTGACAAAGGACAAGGCATTTGCAAAATATACATATGTTTATTTACATTTATGCATTTAGAAACAACAATACAATAAACAATGTTGAAAAAAAAATCCCAGCTAAAGGTGTTTTTTATTTACTACATAAAATCATCCTACATAATGTAAAGAACATTCTGTGAAAATAGAACCTTGATATCTTTAATACTGACTAAATAATGGCATGTGAAAGATTTAAGTCATAGTGATATTTATAGGTGAAATCAGATTTGATGCTTGTAATCTCATAATTTGATTTTGAGACTTTAGCCTGTTTTTTTACAGACAGGGTCAAATATGGTGAGAGGGTCAGTTGACCAACAGGAAGATCGCAGCATGATAACAAATTTTTTATCCGTTTGATTTGTAGGTAATCCATAGGAACACTGCTTGTTGTTCGAATCTAATGTTCAAATCGAAACACAACATAACATAAAAAGCAAAACCGTAATAGGAATTCAACTGATATCCAACCATAGTTATCGACTGCTGCTCTGTTGCTCTGGTTGCTCTGTTTATTTATTAATCTTCCAGCACATTGATATTTGTAAGTGTAAGTGCACACAGTCTTCTTTTTTATACAACATCAAGTTAATACAGAAACAAAAGTATAAGTAAATAATAACAGCATTTTCATTTTTGTGTAAATTGTTTAAATACACTCCACAGAATCTCCATCCTAATGACTTTTGCTGTGCAGACCTGGTCATGGGTTGGTATAAAAGATTTTTTTCTTAACATGTTACAAAAAGCAGTTCCTTGATCATACATCGTACTCAGACATACTCGGTGAAAAACATCAGAAGCAGGAGAGTTACCAGGAACATTGACATGTGAAAAATAATTTTACCAGACTGATGCACAGTCCTGAGAGTCTTTGAGGGTCCTTAATGACAAAGAAATATAAACAAGTAAAAATGTGTTTATCATAGAATTGCATTGTATGTTGTTACATTTAAAAAGCATTTTAATGGTTTTCTAAATAAATGAGTAAATCCACAAGGAAGAAATGTGTCACCTCACTGACACATTCATAGTTACTTAGTCAGTTGACTAGTTGGTTGAAAGTCAATGTTGTTAGTTAATTAGTTGGTTAGTTAGTTAGGTAGTTACTAGTTAGGTAGTTACTTTTGTTAGTTATGAGAAAGTATTCATCTGATATCCAGGACTGTTGTATTACAACGCTGTCACACTCATTGAGAAACAAGTTAAACCTTGTTAAACCTGTTCTTACACTTCACTTATGACAAATTACATCAAAAAATTTTCTTTTGCCCTTCCTCAGCCCTACCCTACATATACATGCTTAGAAGTGTGTTCGAGTTTAATACTAAATTAAAGTCGCACTGAACAGCCATCGGTTCACATGAGTTGTGATTACTCAAAGTGTTTTCAGAGTGGAGTTTGACCAGAAACAGGGCTGACATCCATACAAACAAGAACTGAAAGTAAGTTAAAAACTCTCTTTATCATAAAACCTCACCACAGAATAACCTGAAATAATTTATTTTGAAACCAACCGTCTGTTGGATTAAACAAAGTTACAAAGTTTTACACATTTAGTCTATTACAGCTCTGCATTACTATGACATTCTGAGAGAAATCAGTGTTAGCCTGGTGTTATAAATTCAAGTAATCTGCAATGTTAATATCTTAAAATCAACCCTATTCTGTATATTTTCAACCCATAAATCCTTTGTATGTTTAGATATCTGTTATGCTGTATTAGGTGTCTTTTAACTGGGGTGATAATTTTCTTGTATAACAATTAATAATTTGACAACAGAATTGATCATTTAGCCTATGCTTTTTGTTTCCTTAAACCAAATTTATATTTGTTTCTGATCTTTAAAATTATTACTCACTATTTACATTGCAATTTATTAAGTATTAAGATCAGATTTATTTGTTTTGAAATTGTTCTGATATACAGTGTCCTCAAAAAGTTATTTTTAAGTGGAAAGAGAGAAAAAACAGCTGGACAATTTCTTTTTCTCGTGTACAATCATGACATCTTATTACCTTATTTAGAGCCATGCTGCATGAGAGTATAAATAAGTAAATGTCATGATGTGATTTAAATCAGGTGCGAATTTCATGTATGTTTTGATATATAGACTTAAGAGAACATCAGGTTAATTAGAGACAGTATAACCAAAATCTTATCCAAAACCACTGGATAATTTTGTATTACAGTAATGTTATACATCACAATATATTAATATTGGAAAATTGTGAATTAAAAAATTAAAACAATATTATGTTATATTATTAAACAGTATAATAATATCATGTCTATTTTTAGAATACTCAAATAGGGAGGTACTTTCACTTTTCTCTGTGATAGAAGCAACTATAAATTCTGTTTGGAAGAGTCACTCTTAATCTTTATTCTGACCTTCATTTTTTTTTACATTATTTCATGTTTATTCGTCACTTTCACGTGTATGACCCATGATCTCCTCAGCTGATACGAGTCACTATTAAAATATTTAAATAATGAAAACAAGCCTATCAATGAAATGTTCTCTCTTCTGTAACATGTTACATCAAGCTCTTCTAAAATCTAAATCCTAAAGTAAAATGATCAGAGTGAATACAACAGATACTATGATGCCAGCAGCACAGTGTATACATCTGTTAGATATTCTGGTGTAGCCCACGTTTTTGTCAGGACTCATCTCAGGTTCACTCTTTGTGGTTCAGAGACATAAAACACGCACTTAAACAACTTTGAATCATGTTGTACACATACATGTTGTAATGTCATCTTGTAGATGTTTGGGTTGTTTCATGGCTTAAAGCTGTTTAAAATTCCATTTCACAGAATGCGTGTAGAAACATTATCAATCAGAAACCGCTCGGCCATCGGCCGCTTTCCATCTGGCACGCTTGCATTGGATGAGCCAGAAAAGGTAGAGCCAGAGAAGTGGTCGTGTAGCAGCTGGATTCGCCAGTGCTGCCTCTGCTGCTCCAGCGAAATACCCGATGATGTCACAGATACTGTTATCACAAATCCCATCGCTGATGAACCTACAGAAAATTATGAGATGAAAGGTAGGCCAAATGCAACAGACCTTCAATATATTGTAATAGTTAAACCTCACTGAATGCTACAATCAAAGTATAGAACAGAACTGAAAACTTTCTCTGTTCTAGGTTTATTGGAGGTACGTTTCATAGACCTCTTCACATCTAATACAGGACACAACCGGCTGGAGCATCACACAGATCGCTACCATAATGAACACCTCATTATCCGCAGGGGGCAGACATTTCAGATGTTGATTGAGCTCTCACGACCTTTCAACGTGAAGACAGATAAACTCCACTTAGAGCTGAGACTAGGTAATTTTTTTCAGTGACCATTTTGCATCCCTGGATCAACCTAAAAGCAGTGCGGGACGTGACGTTTTCCTTATTATTTGTGTCCATAGAATTACAAAGTACTCAATTATTTACAGCAGACAAACAACACTTTTGTGATCAGACGCAATCTTTGATAAGCCTTGTTTGAATGGAAAGGTTGAGCCTTTAGTTCTAGGCATTGACTAGGCATTAAGGGCTAAAAGTTAAAATTTTCAAAAATGTCCCTCCCCAAATGAAGTTTCCTTAAATTTTTTTATGGAAGCTGAGCACTTTTAAAAAGAACTGATGACTAGAGTGATGACTAGCAGGCCTACTTGTTTTCCAAACTTGACATAGAGGGTTAATATCTTATAATCAATCCTTTTCTGTATATTTTCAACCCATAAATCCTTTGTATATTTAAATATTATGACTTTTGCACCTTCCCTTTTAGCACCATCAGTCAGTAGTGACCAGTGCTGGGTGTAATAGATTACTTAAATAATTAATTATTGCATTAAATTACTTCTCCTCAGAAAAAGTAAAGTAACTTTTATCAAATTACATATTTTAAGGAATTTAAAATTACAGGATGTACTCTGCAATGAATAGATAAAAAGTCATTAGAAATGAGTAATGCAAATACTTTTTAGCATTAGGGAGTATTGGTGAATTGACTAATTTAAATACAAAGTTGATGATTTAATTAGAAGCTAGCAATTCATTTCTTTATTCTCAAGTAATTTTCTCAACACTATAATGACAGTACGATTAGGGATGGGGCTTCATTCTTGCTTTTTTAAATAATCGTAATACTTAGACTATCTAACCAGCATTCCATTATTATCCATTATTGTTTGTCATTTAAACAATATAGCTAAGTGGTATAGATTTATAAAACTGACGCAGTTATAACACAAAAAACTATAATCAAATTTAACTTATCAAATACTTTTGTATATGTGTCTTTCAGGTAATCATCCAGATGTATCGAAAGGCACACTTGTGATTGTTTCTTTGGTTGAGGACCTGCGTGATAAGTGCTGGGAGGCAAAGATTGCTGAACAGACAGGCAGAAAAATCAAACTGTGTGTCAACTCCCAGCCAGCTGCTGCAATTGGCAAATACAGTCTAACTGTTGTTACACAGTCCCAGACTGATAATACTAAGTCAACTTACTGTTCTGACAAAGACATCTACGTGCTGTTCAACCCGTGGTGCACAGGTACAAGCAAGCCAAGGGTCAGGACACAAAAAAAATCTTGTTCCACTTCATCCTTAGACTCTTTTTCTCCTAGATGACACTGTGTACTTGGCTGATGAGGAAGAGAAGAAAGAGTATATTTTGAATGACATGGGCATAATCTATTATGGAACTGACAGCCAGATTGGAGATAGACCATGGAATTTTGGACAGGTGAAAGCAAACAATTATTCATACATTGATACAAATATCATACAAATATGGTACAAAATAGCTGGTTGATAAATAGCCATAAATGATGGTCCAAAAAGAGATTTTCTAGAGAGGCTGATACATGTAAATCAAAACCAAATAAACCAATAAAAGCATGTAGAACATCTGCTATATAAACTAGTAATTCATAATTTCAAATACATTTTTGGGCTGTTTCTGAAGTTTCCTTTGTTGTTTTCAACATTGTATTGCATTTACTCACTAATTACACTGTCTGAAATGTAAGTACATTAATCATTAATCATAAATTTAGATTTAGATATTAATGAAATACAGGGTGTAATGCCAGTGCATGATAAGTAACTGTAATTAAATTAATTAAAATTAAAGAGTAATCCCTTACTTTAGTTTTTACAGTGCAAATAAATTAGATATAATCCATTATACCCAACATGATTATATGATTTTAATTGTTATACAAAACAATTCAGGCGAAAACCACAGTTTTAAAGGTCAAGTATATAAATATAATGTTCAATGTATACACTGTAAAACATACTGTAAAATTTTTACAATCAATTTGGCTTTACAAATCATTTAAACATTTTTTACATTAATTCAATCAAATCAAGTTGAACAATTTTAACTTATAAAAATAAGCTATAGCAACTCACCATTAGACAAATTTTAAAATAGTAATAAAATAAAAATTATTTTATTATTTCCTTACCCTCATGTCATGTGAAACCTGTTTGACTTTCTTGCTTCAGCAGAACACAGAAGAAGATATTTAGCAAAACGCTGGTTTAGCAAAAACCGGCAACCATTCACTTTCATAGTATGGACACAAGGTACAATAGAAGTCAATGTGTGCTGGTAACCAGAGTTTTGCAAAAAAAATTATTTTGTGTTCCACAGAGGAAAGAATAATATACAGGGTTTTAATGACATAAGGGTAAACAAATTATGACATAATTGTTATTTTTGGGTGAACTATACCTTTAAAGCAAATAATATTTTACAGTGCAGACACTGAAAGGTACAAACATTTAATTTAATGTCACTTTTCATGCTATACTAATTTTATCAATACATTTAATACTTTTCAGTTTTTATCAAAAAATAGAAAATGGAATAATAATTTATTTTATAATTTATTTTTCTGATTATGTTAGTTTGATAAGGATATCCTGGCAGCGTGTTTGTTTTTGTTGGAGAGAAGTGGTGCTCCTCCATCAGGATGGGGAGATCCTGTCAGTGTGGTCAGACTAGTGTCTGCAATGGTAAGTACAACGTTATTTTTAAAGGGGTTTTGTCAATTGTTGTCAATTATAATATGCACATTTCTATATTCTTGTGTTATAACTGAATTCCCACAAAGGCAAGTTGCTCTTTCCTAATGCTGGGATCTCCCACATAGAAATCTGATATATTGAAATACATTTAAAACACACAAGCTCATCTATGACAATATATAGATTTTTGTATGGGTTATACTAAAGCACTTCTTTACACAGTTATGCCTCCTTATGATGTATTGCTTTATTGTCTCTTAAGTATTTGTATGTCGCTTTGGATAAAAGTGTCTGCTAAATGCCTACATTTAAATGTATTACACCATATGTTACTATTAAGGGGCAAATGCTACTAGTTATAGTGAGATGAGTTGAGTTAACTATGATACATTTTCCTGTTTTACAAAAGATTAACTCACCCGATGACAGTGGTGTGCTGCAAGGTAGTTGGTCGGGTAATTATGATGATGGTATGGCCCCCACAGTCTGGACTGGTAGCAGTGACATCCTGAGACAATACTATAAAAGTGGAGGAATACCAGTCAAATATGGACAGTGCTGGGTCTTCTCTGGAGTTACCAACACAGGTTAGAATAAGCATGTGAAACATACATTCAACAACATGTTTCGTTTTAGTGTTTATTACAAACACCTTTAGATGGATAAGGCCAGTTTTGTTGTAAAGATGCTATAGATTTATTGTAAAAATGGCTTTACAGTAAAACTTTAGTGAAATGACGATACAAGAGAAAAGTATTTATTCATTATATCACGTTATCACTTTTTATTGAACACATTAAGTGGGTTGTAATACATTAAAATCTACTGACCTGTGACAACATTAAAGCTATACCTACCTAATATTGCATAGATTCCCCTTGTGCTGCCATGGACCATTTAATTAAAATCTGGGGAATTAGGAGGCTAAGGCAATACCTCGAACTCTTCATCATGTTCCTCAAACCATTCCTGAACAATGTGTACAGTGTGGCATCCATTAAGTACATCAGTAGTATCTCATCTGTGTGATCAGACCCAAAAGGGCTAGCCTTTACTCTTCATTTGCTTTAGCTATTTGGCCCCAAAGTCACTGATTTTCTTAATTTCCTTTTTTTCCTGCTTCCAACACAAAATTCAAGAATTGATCTTTAATATATCCCACTGCATAAGAAGTGCCATTAATACTGTTGTAATTTATTTTACCTGTGAGCTATTTTAATGTTGTGGCTGATCAGTGTATATAGCTCAGTACATATTTTAGGAATAGAAGTCTAATCATATTTAATGGTCCTTAGCATCATAAAGTTCTAAAGCTCCACTATAGATGGTTTCAACGGACACGCACCTGGCCGAAAATTAACTTTGTTGACTGTAAACATCTCTCTTCTCTTTATTTCATCAGTGCTCAGGTGCATAGGAATTCCCAGCCGATGCGTAACAAACTTCAACTCGGCTCATGACACTGATATTTCCTTGACCACAGATGTTTATTTAGATGAGAACTATGAGCTTATCGAGAAGCTTAACCAGGATTCTGTCTGGTAGGCTGAAATTTCATTTGCTAAATCTTACAGACCAACAAGCATTTAATTTTGACATTGTGATAGTTTTAAAATACAGTACAGCCACTATTACTTCTGTCTTTTCCTTATTCTGTCATTAGGAACTTCCATGTGTGGAATGACTGTTGGATGGCCCGTCCAGATCTACCCACAGGTATGGGGGGATGGCAAGTAGTGGATGCCACTCCTCAGGAGACCAGTCAAGGTGTCTTTCGCTGCGGCCCTGCCTCTATCACAGCTGTTCGGAATGGACAGGTTTACCTCAAGCATGACACGCCATTTGTATTTGCAGAGGTATCTTTCTATTTACGTCTTAATGTTTGTGGAGCGAGACAAATGTCTTGCAGGTGAAGTACTACCGGTGACACTAAACAGAATGGCAGAAAATTTAAAACAACCCTTGATCAAACATATCCTACCCCTAATGTTATATCTTTCCCGGTCTGGTCACTAGACTGTTTTTTTAGTTCTGTTTTGTGCCACTGGTGGTGCATTTGTGAGATTTTACATAAGAGTGGTTTTATGAACTGAAATGTATTGTTTCAGTTCACTTTGTGGTGTGGGTACCAAATAATTTGATCTGTTTTATAGGTAAACAGTGATAAAGTATTCTGGCAAAGAAAAGCTGATGGGACCTTTACTCAGGTCCAAGTTAAGAAGAAGGCAGTAGGTCACTGCATCAGCACTAAGGCTGTTGGCTCTGATAAGCGGGAGGACATCACACATCTCTACAAATACCCAGAAGGTAAAAAAACAACACACACACACACACCCACGCACGCACCCACACACATTATTGGTTAATAAATAGTTTTTTAAAAAAAAGTCTTTTACAGTTTAGAATTTTTGCTTCCCACACAAAACTGTTGTATACAGTATTTTTAGATGAAAAGATCTTATATACAATATTCATGGATTTATAAAAGCTTAGCAGTCCCACTTCCCATTACCCCCTTGTGATGTGAATGAGCAGACAGGAATAACAGACGGAAAACTCTGTTATTATGTTAAAGTCATAAGGATTTTGAACCTTTCGTGGTGATTTGTTTTATCTGCATATGAAAACATTTTAACACAGTTTCTATCTACTTTCCATTTGTTCATAAAAAACTAATTAGGTTCAGAGGAGGAACGCATTGCTGTGGAAACAGCCTGTAAATATGGCACCAAAGCAGGGATCTATTGTCCCTCTGAAGCTAATGACGTCACCGTTGAAATTACAATGGATGGTCAAGGACCTCAACTTGGTACAGATGCTAAACTGTCTATCACCTTAACGAACTCAAGCTCGGAACAGCGCAGTGTCAGTCTCTTTGGCCAGGTGGAAGTAGTGTACTATACTGGGGTGCATAAAGCTACTGTGAAGAAGGACCAGGTATCTGTCGAACTCCAACCTAATGAGGGTGAGAAGTCTTTCAGTACTTGTCATGACTTAACTATTGATTTAAATTCCATTCCTCCTCCATAATCTGATGTTGCATGTTACAAAATAAATACCTCAGTTTCAGTGTTACATCCCCCCCAATCTAGGGGAAAAGGGGTAATACTGATTCACAAATGTTTTTGTGAACTGTTCCTTTATATGTGTTTCACTCTACCCTTTTACATAGTTGACACGGTAGACTGGACTCTACTGTATGATGACTATAAAGACCAGCTAGTGGATCAAGCAATTCTGATGCTCACTCTCACTGGGCGAGTCACGGAGACTAAACAGGTTCTGGCAACTCAGTTCAGTTTCAGACTTCGCACACCAGACATTGTGATAACTGTGAGTTTACAAATCATTCTTCATTTCAAACTTCATATACATATAAAACTGTATTGTGCATTTAGAGATTATTTACATTTTAGGAGGTTTTTTTTAAGTAATTTTTTAATTGTGTATGGTATATACCTATTTTTGTATTCTACACTGTAAAAATGAAAAGATCCTTGAGGAACCATTTCAGTTCTTCACTTGCCACACTGACAGAACCACCAGGAGGACCTCGGGCAACTTTCTTGAATTAAGCTGAATTAAGAATGATACATTAGAAAAGTTTAAACTTGTTATCAGCATTAAGTTTAATGGAAATATTTGTGTTAAATATTGTATTGCAAGTGTGTGCCCTTTTGTCTTTCAGCCTGTAGAAGATGCTGTAGTTGGCAAAGAGTTGATTGTTAAGATTGTTTTCCGGAATCCACTGCGCTGCATGCTAAAGAATGTGAAGCTTCGAATTGAAGGACTGGGACTACAGAACATTAGAGAGATTTCTTATGGGTAAAATATGTTAATGTTATAGATTAATTTAATTTATGTTTTTTTCAATAAAATCCCACTGTGTTCATAAACAACAATCATAAATGTAAAATGCCATACAAAACATTTTAGCGGCCCTGTAAATTTGCCCTGTAAACTATAAATTGTTATAAAGCAATGCAATTTATATAATTATACACTATTTAATTATCTATTGCATTTAATATTTTAGCCAGACATTTCTTCAAAAGATTTCTGTATATTATACTGGGTCATTTATACCTCCTGTCTAATAGTTGGCTTAATCAATGGCTTAATCAAATATAAACATTTTACTTTGAACTGTAGACATTTCACTCAAATCCAACATATATAGAACATACAGTATTTCAACATATTTCGTGCAAAAATATGTAATGTCTAAAAATGGAAAACCAACCATTTCCGTTTCTTAACCGTTTCTTCTTTTCTTTTTCAGCAATATTGAAAGCCTGGCCATGGTGACACTGACAGAGAAGTTTATTCCTACAAAGGCTGGGCCACAGAAACTTCTGGCTTCACTTGACTGTCGCCAGCTAACTCAAGTGCATGGAGTTGCCAACATTTTTGTCAAAGCTATGTGAAATATCTCTTAAATAAAAATGAATATTGAAAAAATATTGCACTGGAGATTTAGTGACTTAAAATGAATGGCTTGATGTTTTATCCCAATTTATAGTATTGTATTGCTCAGACATGTCTAAATGTTTTGTGTATTTAGGGTAAAAGCCAATGCATAGACCTGATTTCTCCAGTCTCCAAAAATGAGGAATTGCATTACTCTTGAAACACCTGTAATTTTTTGCCATTATACTGTAAAAAAAGCTATGCTTAAATATATGGTAAATTTTGCTATTTTAAATATAATTAATTTAAATTATTTATTTTTGCTACATAAAGCTGATTAGTGTTTTATATTTGAAAAATGTATTCAATTATTTAGAATTATGCTTTTATAAATTTTTTTATTTTTGGATATGAATAAACTTTCAAATAACAAACTGTGCTGTACTGTGTTTCAGGGCTAAATGGTCCTTAAATTTGATTTTGTTCCCTGACATTAATAATAATATTAAAAAAGGATATAAAGTGATTTATGATCTTTTTTTCACAATGTTATCAGCCCACTGTCTCAAAAAGTCAGATTGAGTGCCTCCCTTTAGCAGTCTTGGGCACTCAGCCCACTTCGGTGTTTGACAGCTACACTCACAGTTTCAATCATAAATACAGGGGAAGTTTCCCAGAAAGGGCTTAAGCCAACTTTGCCCACTTTTACACGCACTCATGGCACACATCAATTACTCACGCAAAAAAAACGATCTTGGGCCAAGACTCGTTCAAGCCCGACGGTAGATGGCGCTGATGGCGTCTATGGCTGGCGCCATCAGAGATACCCTGAAAGAATGAGAGAAACTACCACCTCGAGAAGTCTGATGACGAGGATCTGAGCTGAGTAGGTATGCAACAATGACGCTGAGAGGGTGTTTTCAGTTGTGGGACTGAACAAAACCAAGAGAAGAAACAGCCTAGCATTGGATGGCACCCTGTCATTAATAATGACCATAAAGATGGCCAATCTGGAGCCCTGCTTCAAATGGGAGCCCCCCTCAGATATCATGAAGGCCTCCAAGAACGCCACAGGCCAGTATAACCATGCCCACAGATCATAGACAAGGACTTTACCCAACTTCTAATCTGATACTGATTATGCCTCCCTAAGTAATCTTGTGTTGTTTTTGGCTGAACATAAATCATCAAGTGCTCTTGAGAATACAATTATTCACAACATAGGCTAGGTTTCAGTTAAGAATTAATTTAATACCATTCTAATCAAAGTATCAATTAACCTGCCTAGGTCAAATCTTAAACACTGGTCTATGCATAAGGCTTTATTGTGGTACATAGGCAGTCATTTAGGCATAACAATAGTTTTCTGGTTGAATGCTCAGCTCAAGTCTAGAAGTTCAGGTATTGCACATCTTTAGCAGACCACCCAAAAATCCACTAGAATGCCGGGAATCACATCTACTTAATCCAAAATTTCCTGGGGGTGGACCTTTAGCTATGTCTGCTTCACAGAATGTAACCAATATTGTCCATCTCCAGTAGGCTGCCCCTATCAACGGCTTTGGGCCTCCCCACAAACCACCAGAATGCAGGGTACAACATCAAATTAATTCAAATTCTCTGATATCTGAGCACACAACGCTTTTGATCACCCCTGACAAAATCTCACTCCAAGGTTTTTTGAAAAGTTGGCAGGTATGATTAATCTAAGCCAGGGGTGTCAAACTCATTTTGGTCTGGGGGCCGCATACAGCTTAATCTGATCTCGGGGGGCCAGACCAGTAAACTCATAGCAAAATTACATAAAACTAACTATAAGTCCACTTTTTTCTTTGTATTATTAATAAATTATTAAATTATTATTAAAATCTTAAATATTAAATGAATTGTCCTTCTACAAAATAGATTATTAACGACCTAACTAGTATGTGCAATTTCAACAACACTTTTACCCAGTTTAACATTTATTTAAGTGCATTATGCATAAAATTCAATTCAATTAAATTTTATTTGTATAGCGCTTTTCACAAAGGACATTGTATCAAAGCAGCTTTACATGTAATAACAGATAGCAGTCAGTGGTCAGGGATTCAAAAAAACTCTTTAAGAGAGAAAAAAAACCCTGACATGACGTGTTATAGTTGCAATCTGTAGCATGTGCAATCCGTAATAAAGGACACAATTTGCCATTGATCGCATCTATAACTCGCTATGCAGTTTACAGGATACAGAGACATACATTGTAGGATACAGAAATTACTTTAGAGAGTGAATAAAATGTTATATGTGAAGTGTAATGTAGTAGATTTGATTGTAATTTAACAGGTGCAGGAGGTTGTCCTGGGTGGTCGTCATTTATGGTCAGGTGGGGCAGTGTTGTGCCAGCTGGAACTCATTCCTCGGGATACCTCGGAGAAAGGGAGAGAGAGAGAGAGAGAGAGAGGGGGACAGAACAGAGTAGCATTAGCATAGCAGCCGTTCCTATGTAGATGTAGGCAGTTATATGTGATAACACATGCAGTATGTAGTATGTGTGTGTGCCCGGTTCCAGTTGAGTTAACTATTGCGGCCTTAGAGAGTTGGATCTGAGATTATGTGAATGCGAGGCTAAAGAGATAAGTCTTTAATTTAATTTTAAACAGTTCGAGTGTGTCTGAGTCCCGGACTTTACTGGGAAGGTCATTCCATAGTTTTGGTGCTAAGTAGAAGAAGGATCTTCCACCTTTAGATTTTTTTGATATTCTTGGAACTATTAACAGCCCGCCATTTTGTGAACGCAATGTCCGTGATGGATTGTATGCTGATAGTAGTTCATGGAGGTATAACGGTGCTAAGCCATTTAGGGCTTTGTATGTAATTAACAGAATTTTGAAATGTATGCGATACTTTACAGGTAGCCAGTGCAGTGTTGCTAGGAGTGGACTTATGTGGTCATACTTTTTTGATCTAGTGAGAACTCTAGCAGCTGCATTTTGAACCAGCTGAAGCTTATTTATTTGCTTTGCATGACACCCCCCCAGTAATGAATTACAGTAGTCAATTCTGGAGGTCATAAATGCGTGGATTAGCTTCCCTATCTGAGACAGACAGCATGTGTCGCATCTTTGAAATATTTCTAAGGTGAAAAAATGCAGTTCGGCATACATTGGAAATGTGACCATCGAAAGACAGGTTCTTATCTAGAATCACACCTAGGTTCTTGACTGCGGAAGAAGGGACAATGGTGCAGCCTTCTATAGAGATGTTGTGGACTATCGTGTCGTGTTTGGAGCTATTGGGTTCAATAATCAGAACCTCTGTCTTGTTGGAGTTAAGTAGAAGGAAGTTGTTTGCCATCCATATTCTAATATCGTTGATACAGTCTATTAGCTTTGAAAAACAGTGGGTTTTGTCAGGTTCTGAGGAAATATAAAGCTGGGTATCGTCAAGTAACAGTGGAAGTTGATGTCATGTTTCTTAATAATATCTCGAGGAAGCATATATAGTGCTTGAAGACAATGGGACCAAGAACTGATCCCTGTGGTACGCCGTGTTTACCTGAGAGTAATAAGATTTTTCCTCGTTAGCATAGACAAAGTGGTAGCGATCAGTTAAATAAGATTTGAACCAGGCTAAGGCCTTTAAGTTCCACAAACCTGTGACTAAATGTTTTGCGCCATTGTACAATAACTGTGTTCGGAAAGTTATTGTACAATGGCGCAAAACATTTAGTCACAGGTTTGTGGAACTTAAAAACACTGTCCTGCATGTTAACATAAATCAAACATCAAAATATAGAAATTGTTTTTTATAGAATATAGAAAATCTAAAATATAGAAATTGTAAAAATTGTTAATTTATACGTAAGTATGTATGTTTTTTAAAGTAAACAAATTTATTTCATCAATTTGCCCCTGAAACTTGGCATCTTTTAGCCTGCACAAGTGCATCAATATCAGGCATTATGTCCTGAGTAGCAGCCAATTTTAGAATCTCATTTAAGTGCTTATGTGTGAGCTTTGAGCGCAGCTTCGTTTTATTAATGTTCATTACTGAAAAAACTTGCTCACAAATGTAGTGATCCTCACACGGGGCACCAATTATGTAGTGATCTTCACACGGGGCACCAATTATTAGTACGCCTCACACAGGACACTAGAGGTGTTAGTGAGACTTGACCCCACGTCACTTCAAGTGTGTGTGTGTGTGTGTGTGTGTGTGTGTGTGTCAGATGACCTCTCCCTCCTTTTAACTCGGGGCACCAGCTGAGGAATTCCACCTCAACATTTGTTGGAATAAATCCAACATAAATCATAAATAATATGATAAGAAAAATTATGTAAAGTGGAGGGAGTAAATCACCTGGGGTATCTGAAGGATTTCGTGAGATTCGTGCTAACTTGTAGAGCCTTTTACTGTATTATCAACACAAGGAAGACACAATTGTAATAAAAGAGGATTTATTTACAAAAGACATACAAGAATAACTAGCACACTACTAAATGACACTAAAGAGCTAAAGGATAGTAAGGTTGAGTGTAAAGAATGAAGAGAATGCAGGTTACTAAGGTATAAATTGAAATGAACTGAAAGAGTACACTAATGCCAAGGTCTCTAGAAAGAGGTTTGGTAAGTGATATTTACGTTCACGTGAGCAGTCCGAGGGTGGCGACGTCCTCCACTGATGAGGCTGGGCCTTGTTGCGGTGGCGAAGGAGTCTGAATCCGTTCAACAGCCTTGAACACAAAGCGCTGTGGGATGCTAATCTCCTGGAGCACCAAAAGGGTCCTGGCGATCTGGAACACGCAGATGAAGCTACCTGGAAGTAAGGTTGCCCTCCTGGGCTTAACCTTGTTGCAGACGTTTGGGATTGCCTTTCTGGACAGCAGGCTCTGAACGTGGTTTCTCTATTTCAGTCCTTGCGGGGAGACTCAGAACTGGGTGATCTGTTATGCTTCCTAGCACAACAGCCAGAAAACTCAGAACAGGTGATCTGTTATGCTTCCTTCCCGGAAACTCAGAACGGGTGATCTGTTATGCTTCCTAGCACACAGGCTGGAAACTCAGAACGGTTGATCTGTTATGCTTCCTAGCACAACAGCCAGAAAACTCAGAACGGTTGATCTGTTATGCTTCCCAGCACACAGCCTGGAAACTCAGAACGAAGAATTTGTGTTGAAAGGGTACTTTTATCCCCTTTCAGATAAGGAGGAGATTGCATTTTGGCGCTTGTCTGTTGCAGGGCTGTGATTGGCTGTTGATGTCAGAGAGGGCTCACTCATCCTTTCGCTTGTGAAGTGAATGTATTTGCATAGAGTAAAGCACAGCATTAAAACTGTGTCTTCACTGTTTTACCTATGCAATTCTCACTTTCCAAACCACTTTCAAAATACCTTTGGCTTTGTCCTGAATACAAAGAGTATAAACATGACAAAAATATATTAAACTATCATGCATGAATTCATTCATATGTGAATAGCATTTGTAAAACTTCCGTATTTAACACAAATGACTATTACAAAGTATGTTCTCAGAGAGTACAGAATGAATATGTGATATGTCCAATATGTCTGTGTCCATTTTTATAAATTAAGGAATGTAGAGATGTGTCCTTTGTTTTAGCCAAAGCTGCCGCATGGCCATTTAATTACCCACCACATGTGGAGGTCCTGAGGAGTTTTATGGCCAGGCTGGCCTGGATCTTTGGGTGAGGGTTTTAGTTTGATGATAAGGCTGCCCTATAGAGGGTGTCTGGCAGTTTCTCTGGTAGCCTTATCTGATGACACTGGTCCTTAGTTTACATTAAAGAGGGACCCTCCTTGTAAAGTTGGGACCTGAAATGCCTTCTGGAGTGCTGTTCACTACACAAAGGTAGGTAGTCCCAAACATGCACAACATTTTTGCAGCCAGTGCTGTTAATTTAGGATAGCCTGGCAGGAGATAAAATGTGTCCAAGTCCACAGAGGCAAATTTATCCTTAAATCACACTGCAAATCAATTATTTCAAGTTGCATGTCAACGAGAAGCTCTGACTTTGAATGATGAGCGAAAAACTGCAAATTCTGTCTCGAGTTCGCTAAAGACCTGAAATCGTTTCTCAAACTCCCTCAGCAACCCTGAAAGCTTGTATTTGTACTGTCTCACGTCAGGATTAACGCTTGCTGCGCACACATCTCTTAGACAGGGAAAATGAGCAGGGTCACCGCTTGCCATCTGCGTCTCCCATAACGTGAGCTTTAACTTGAATGCACGTATGCTGTCATAATACTGTGTTACAACTTTTTTGTGTCCTTGCAACATTTTGTTCAGATTATTCAAGTGCTCGGTAATATCAACCATAAATGCAAGGTCCTGCAGCCATAGTGGGCACTGTAATTCCTTAACAGGTTTACCTTTTCCCTCCATGAAATGTCCGATTTCCCCACGTAGATCAAAGAAGCGCTTCAGCACAGCACCTCTGCTTAACCATCTTACTTCAGTGTGGTATGGCAGACCATGGGTAATGTTACAGTCATTGAGAAAGCTTTCAAACTGACGATGATTGAGACCTCTGGCTCGGATGAAATTAACAGTTCGGACAACCACCTCCATGACGTGATTCATTTTTAACGACTTGCAGCATAATGCCTCCTGATGCAAAATGCAATGAAATGTCCAAAAATCACCACCTCCGTTTGTGGCTTGTACTTTCTCTCTGAACTTTGCCACAACACCTGCCTTTTTCCCGATCATTGACGGCGCATCGGTCATAGGCACCAACTCAAGAAACTCCTCGGTGACAGTCAAAGTCTCGTCAACTCCACGAATGAATATCGCCAGTTGAGCAACATCCGTAATATCAGTACTATCATCAATTGCAACAGAGAATGCCAGAAATGACACCACTTTGCATTTCATTTGGCTGTCCAAATCTGCCGAGTTCAGAAATCCTGTCTGCCATGGTATTTCTCGTCAAGCTAATATTGGCAAAAGCTTGTCACTTCTCAGGACACACAATTTCGGCAGCCTTCAGCATGCAATTTTTGACGAACTCCCCCTCACAGTACGGTTTTGATGCTAATGCGATTTCTCTAGCAGTTAGGTAGCTGGCTTTCACTGCAGCATCACTGGCCTCTCGGCTCCGGGTGAAAACAGATTGTTGTTTCCTCAGACCCACCAGCATTTCATTTACCTTCTGTCTTCTTAGTTCTCCGTGCAAGCTGTTGTATTTTTCGCCATGCTGAGTTTCATAGTGGTGCCGAATATTATATTCCTTAAGCACCGAAACTTGCTGCATGCACACCAGGCACACGGGTTTCCCATTCACCTCCATGAACATATAAGAAGAGGTCAATTTTTCATGAAAAATCCTGCACTCTGTGTCCACTTTTCTCTTTCTTTTTTTGATAAAGACATTATGTTGATGAGGGTGCCAGGGCCAACAGAAAAGCAGGTAAACTGATAGAACCAAATGCCACTCAGACCCTGAAACTCAGTACTACCATCTGCTGGTAGTTCCGCCGAAAATGAAAATGATTTTTTTTCATATTGCAGATTTATCCGCCAGGCCGGACTGAACTCCTTGGCGGGCCGGTTCCGGTATGTTTGACACCCCTGATCTAAGCCCTGTCCGAAAAACCACCCCACAGAGTCTGTGTCTTTTAAGATACTGCTTGTGACACAAATTAACACACAATGTGCTTAAAAGACAAAAAGTGTGATGAAGTAAACAAGTTCACAAGGTCACAAGTTTCCAGAAAAAAATAATACATAACTAAATGTGGCCCGGGATATGAAATTGTGACACCGGACACAGGATGAAAATGAGGGATCTTTTAACCCAGACTGCACTTGGATCAGCACAGCATTAAGTATGCAAATTTTGGGGAATTGGAACAGAAAAGTTCAAGCTTAAATACAGCCATAGAGAACAATAAAGTTTGATTTTCACAACAAATTGATTGTGTCTTTTTTCCCACGTTCATCTGTAGCTTCGGCACTTTTTCGACACTCACACAGCCGTGTTTCTTAAAGGGCCAGCATAACATTACAGCAACACACGAGAAAGACATGAAAAACACACTCTATGTGCAGTACATTCAACCAGGGTGTGAAAGAAACCAGTCTTGTGTTTGTCAACAGCTTTTCAACCTGGTTACATAAAGTTTAGATAGGCTACTCAAAAAGTGTAGTTAAGTACAGTACTCAAGTAAATGTAATGTACTTTGTACCTTTTCCGCCTCTGCCTGTTCCCCATTTTTCCAAACCAATAATTGCCACTTGCTACTTTTATTTTGAGGGTCCCTCAGATGAGATTCTACTACCCTGGTTATGGCCATGATTCTGATCATTCTCACAAGCCACTCGAACACTATTAATTTATTTAAGTTAAAATTTGACTTTGACATTTGAAAAAATTTAGTAAGCTACTAAAATTGTAGGAACCATTAATCATAACACAATTCCTTATAGAGACTTATTTTGATATGGTCACAACATATGATAATACAATTTAAACATTGCATTGCATACATTTTCAATTATTTGTTGCTATAGCTTCTTACAATGTGCACTGTTGCAAACAGTGAGTAAAGAGGAAGAGTTACAGGAAGAGTACTTGGAAAAAAATGGGGAAAGCACATTTCAGTAGGCTAAAACTTACAATGTGATCATGCATTGTTTTGAGCAAAATCCTTTACTTTGTTTGCTATGTAGGTCCTGCCTTGTTTTGTCGTCGTCTTCAATTAGTCGATTATATACCAGACCTGCAAGAACTATTGGTCAAACTACTTGTCAAGCATTATGCTCAATTTGCTGTTTCATTCTAGGTAAAATAATGGCTGAACGAAAGTTTAATTCACCAGAAAATGGTGCAAATGACCTAGAACCTCACATTAACCCTGCAAAGCATGAACTTTGTTTCGTCATCTTGAATAAAAAAACAGGTAAAATCTGATTATGGCAATATATTAGATTCTGTATGGGATATTAGCTATTAAAACTATGTAATGGTCGTAAACTCCTTCTTGATTTTTATTATGGGGAGGAAGATTGGGGAATGTGTCTTGATGTATTCAAATAAATAATAATAAACTATAAATCAACTTTTTATACTGTAGTTTTTACACACTCTTGCAACTTTATACATAGGAACGGCTGCTACGCTAATGCTACTCTGTTCTGTCCCCCCTCTCTCTCTCTCTCTCTCTATCCCCCTCTCCCTTTCTCTGAGGTATCCCGAGGAATGAGTTCCAGCTGGCACAACACTGCCCCACCTGATGTCAATTCTGGTGCTGCTAAATGACGACCACCCAGGACAACCTCCTACACCTGTTAAATTACAATCAAATCTACTACATTACACTTCACATATAACATTTTACTCACTCTCTAAAGTAATTTCTGTATCCTATAATGTATGTCTCTGTATCCTGTAAACTGCATAGCGAGTTATAGATGCGATCAATGGCAAATTGTGTCCTTTATTACGGATTGCACATGCTACGGATTGCAACTATAACACGTCATGTCAGGGTTTTTTTTCTCTCTTAAAGAGTTTTTTTGAATCCCTGACCACTGACTGCTATCTGTTATTACATGTAAAGCTGCTTTGATACAATGTCCTTTGTGAAAAGCGCTATACAAATAAAATTGAATTGAATTGAATTTATTGGCCTCTTGCAGCTGTTTGTGATGATTGTGTATGAGTTGGAAATTTTGGGACATTTGTGAGTTCATCAGTTCATCAGAGTTCATGTGCAGAATAAACGTGCAAAATATAGAATAAAACCTAAATGTGCAGAATATAGAATAAAACATAACACAAACGTTTCGCTTCAAAATTATACTTGAAATATTTTCAAATACAGGCAAATGTATTATATTTTTAAGTGTAGTTAAACAGGCCAAGTATTGTTTGCTACAAGTCCACTTACTCACAGAGAAAGTACTCTTTATAGTATTGCAAATTGGCAACAGTATACAATATTTCAATATTTGGACGTTTTGTTTATTTTTATTTATTTATTTATTTATTTATATATTTGCTAAAAAAGTCCCCACCACTTTTCAAATCAATGTTACGCCAATGGGTCTGAGGCACTATGAAATACTGTATCAATGTATATATGGTTCCATTTATGTTTTGTATAAAGTTTATGTCTATGTTATTTAATTTGTATCTAACATATGTATAGAACATATGTATAGAAATTGTATATTGTCATATTTGTAATATAAGTACAGTATTGGTATATATATATATATATATACATGTTCCATGTGGCTGAGTATATTTTTTGTATTTTATGTTGTGTTTAAGGTTTAATTGTGTATTTTATGGTTTTATTGTTCCTATTTTGAATACATCCAGCATTTAGTTTTGTCACATGTTGTAGTTTATCTTTTCTGAGCAGTGAGTTTACTATTGAGCTAGCTGTGGTTTTAACTTTGTTGTTTCCCATTATGGATTCTTGTGTATTGTAATTTTGAAGTTAATTTGAAATGAACACAGTCTTATTTCCTTTATGAAAAGTGGCTGGACTGGAAAAGAAGCCTAATAAAAGAAAGCTGCTCAGCATTGACTCTACCAGCGACTTTGGTGTCCTTCCTATTTACCTCCCCCTCCAACACCAACACAATGCAGAGACAGTCAGGGAAGCACATCAACGAAGAGGGACACATATATACATATATATATATACAGACATATATATATATATATATATATATATATATATATATATGTCCAAGTAAAATGTACAAGCACTCTGATTTTGCTTTTAAAGTTCTTGCTGAATTAGGATTTAAATAACCAATAATATCTAATATCTTATTGGTTAATATCTCAGAAACCACGTAGGCTAGAATTAAAATTGTTTCCTCTGAATCATGAATTCTACAAACCCTACAAAACACATATCCGTCTTTATTTTGAATTTTTAAAAATATGTAAACACGTATTGCAAAAGTGAACTTTTTGCAAACTTGTGTTTTATGTTTTCTTAAGATCCAGAACATCCAGAACATTTATAAAAAAAATAGAATGTTTTTATTTTTAATAGGCATTATTTACACATTAACGTAAATATCTTAGTGCTGTTGTCTTATTGATGTATTAAGATGGTTATGGAATCTGATGGGTCTATTTCTTAAACCTCTATCAATAAAGAACAACAATCAGACCAAGACTGGTGTTTTCTTACTCGCGAGGGAGAGAGCAGCCTTGAGATCATCAGAAATGTTCTCTGTCACTCTCTCTCCGAGTCTCTCCCTCGCAGCCTTTTTATTGTATAAGTCAACTCCCAACAAAGGAAATGAGAAAACACATGTGTGCAAGAATACAGATAAGCATTATAAGTGTGGGCCCCTCAACAGCTTTGTTTCTGCAAACTGTGAGTTCAAAAGTTCAAGCATAGCAGAAAAACAGGAACACACACTTTCATAGAAGGAACAAAAGTCAATGCTTGCAACTCTTAAGGTTAATAGAATAAAGGATAATAACTCAATTCTTGATTATATCTTTAACAGAATCAATCTTATTAAATGCTCAATTTAGTAACACTTAAAGAAATAAATGAATGCACTGATGAATTTCATGTTATTTTTATTATTAATTGCCTGGACTCATTTCCTATGATCATTTGTAAGTCCGGTGGTCCCGAGTCCCGTCACTCGTGTTCGTGGTCACTCTGGGACTGTGGTGCTGTTGGGTTGCCCTTTGTCCACCTGAGCCTGCTTCAGTCCACGGATCTGCTCCAGAACCCGCTGCAAACCCCGAGTTCCCTGCCATGGTCAAGATGGCCGTCCTTGAGTTCCCTGCCATGGTCAAGATGGCCGTCCCTGAGTTCCCTGCCTGCTCTGCCGGCTCTTCCCAGGCTCCCTGCTCTGCCCAGGCTCCCTGCTCTAGACCTCCAGACCTGCCTGCGCCGCCCTGGTCTTCAACCCCTCTGGCCCTCCGTCCCTCCCCCTGTTCTGCCTCCGCTCCACCTCCCACCTAGTTCCCTGGGAGTGTCTAAAAGCCACTCCTTAGGAGGGGGGGCTCTGTCACGGTCCTGTCTGTGTTTCCCTAGTTCCTGTCCTGCCTCTGCTCCCCCTTCTGGACATTTCCTATGATCATTTGCACCTGTGTCTCGTTTTCCCAGCTTGTTATCCCTTGTATATATAGCCCTTGTGTTTTTTTTGTTCTCTGTCTGTCGTTGTTCAATGTTTCTAGGTTCTAGGTTTTCTGTTTTCCTTGTATTTTGGTTTATTGTATAATTAAATTCTGCATTTGGATCCGCCTCTCTGCCTCCATTGACTACAGATTGGGCAGTCGTCCATTGTGCAGTACCAGGACGGGCATCAAGTGGGCCGGGACTGTTATGAGCAGTATCATGCCAAACTGGAACTTAATCTGTCCCTCGGAGAAGAGAGAGAGCGGAAGAGAGAGAGAGAAGAGACAGAAAAAGACTTACTGTAGGATGTTCAGATGTAATGTTAATGCCATACAGTAAATGGGTGTATGTGTGCTCGGTTAAGCTATAACTATTGCAGCCTAAAGGGCGCTTTACACTAGGCGTGATAAAGCGATGCAAATGTGAAACGCGATGACACTCAGGATTAAAAACAATTCATCTCTGTGAAGCCCTTCACACTGCGGGCAATGATTCGCGTCGTGTATGAAAGCAATTTTTTGTGACCCGTGTGCCGGAGCCGCAGTTCTTGCACAAAAGAGCTACATGGTGGCTCTGAAGCGCAGACTGTTTTCAAAACCAGTTTTTACAGCATAGAGAAAGAATGAGTGTTAGATTATTAGAAAAAGACCAGCAAAATGCACTAAAGCGGCTTTTATTCAAGAGACACAAACAGGCTTATGTGATGATACTTCTTCAAACTAGTAAGCTAGTAAGCACTCTAGTAAATTTGTGTCAATTGTGTCAGCAAACGATGATCAACAAACAATGACATTTCTCATGATCTTTTAGCAGCTGCACTTTAAACCAGCTGAAGCTCATTTATTTGATTTGCATGACACCCCCCCAGTAATGAGTTGCAGTAGTCGATTCTTGAGATCATGAATGCGTGGATAAGCTTCTCAGCATCTGAAACAGACAGCATGTGGTGCATTTTTGAAATGTTTCTAAGGAGGAAGAATGCACAAAGTCCGGTTCTTATCTAGCATTACACCTAGGTTCTTGACTTTGGAAGATAGGACAATGTAGCAACCTTCTATAGAGATGTTGTGGTCTGTTATATCTTGTTTGTTATATCTAAACCTCTGACTTACTGGAGTTAAGCAGAAGGAAGTTGTTTGCCATCCACTTTTTGATATTGTTAATACAGTCTGTTAGCCTAGAGACATGATGGGTTTCGCCAGGTTCTGAGAAAATGTAAAGCTGGGTATCGGCAGCGTAGCAATGGAAACTGATCTTGTGTTTCCTAATAATATCTCCAAAAGGAGGAAAATAATTATTGAGAAGACAATAGGACCAAAACTGATCCCTGTGGCACACCATATTTTTCAACGTTTACACAAACGAAGTGGTAGTGGCCGGTCAAATAAGACTTAAACCAGGCTAATGCTTGACCACTACTGCCAACATAGTTGGTTAGTCTATTAAGTAGAATTGTATGATCAATCGTGTCAAAAGCTGCATTGAGGTCCATTAATATAAGGAGAGACAGCTAACGACCAGATGCTAAAATGAGGGCATTTGTAACTCTGAGCATGGCTGTTTCTGTGTTATGGTGGGGCCTAAATCTGGATTGAAATGTTTCATATATACTATTTTTCACTAAGACTGTGTGATTATTGGTTGCAGGAACAAGGCAGAGAGGCTGACTAAAAACACAAGAAACAGTAGGGCTATATATACAGAGGGATAACGAGCAAGGCTGACAAGACACAGGTGTGGGTAATGAGTAATGATTAAACCAGCAAAGGATTATGGGAAATGTGGTGTAATGGTGCAAATGTCCAGAGGAGGGAGCAGGCACAAGACAGGGAGACATAAACCGGGATCATAACAGAATGTCTGAAGTTGGCTAGACACTACCTTTTCCAGTATTTAAAAAAGGGGGAGATTAGAAATTGGTCTAAAGTTAGTCAGCTCTCCCTGGTCTAGGTTTGGCTTTTTAATGTGTGTCCTAATAACTGCCATTTTCAAGGCTGCTGGAACATAGCCTAATTCTAAGGATGAGTTTATAATATTGCGTACTGGTTCCGACACTGTAGGAAAAAGTTGAGTCAAGTTGTACTTGTGGCATGCTGTAGTACAGAAAACTATTGGATATAAAGATGGCTGGTTGTATAGCTTTGATATTTTCTCTAATTTGCTTGATTTTATTTGAATTTCATAAAGTCATTACTACAGTGCTGTAGTTTAGCATCTATATCTGTTAACGTTTTGTTTTTAGTCAATTTTGAAAGTATATTAAAAAAAAATTGCGGATTACTCTGATTTCTCAGATCAGCTTGCTGTGGGTGTTGTTTTTTAATCCCCTTTGATCTAATTGGTGCAACAAATTGAAAGTACCTGAAAAGGCTTCGTTTAAGAATTGTGACATTCAACAAATTACTGTTACTGCAGAATTCCTATGGCAAAAATGGCACTGACTGGTTTAGAAACAGGCTATTATATAAATACATATTATAAAAATGTTGTCCCCCTCAGCAGAAAATTTGATCGCACTACATTCATTTCGCAAAACCATGATTAAAAACTACACTCTTAGAGCTTTTCAGTGATATATAGTTTGTCAAGATTGTTTAGGTTTATAATATGACATTATTAGCAGTGTTTCAATTACAAATTTGCACCAAACCTTTGCAATATTTTCTAAGAGTAAAACTTTTTTACTTTACTCCAAGTAAATGCATTGCTTTTTTTGCTTTGAATCTGATTGTTATGGATTATACAAGAGTCAGAGTCAGATAGTTGAATTTCACACAAGCAGGTTTACTGAACGAAATCAAAGCGCTGTCAAATGGACAACGCATGCAAATGTAACCGTATGAATGAGGTAAGGGTGGTGATTGACGCTCGTGTTGGCCAATCGGCAGCGAGTGTGCACTAATGGATTGTTTGTTGGACCTCAGCCTGTCTTTTTATCAGTGTGTGCATGTGTCTCTATCGGATGCCGTAGTGGATCTGATCACTGCCCTCCTTTCAGGTATGGGAAAGTTGTCTTACTGTAAACTTTGTCTAGCTTACTGAGGGGTGGGTGGTTTGAGTAATATGCAGTCCCTGTACTTCAGTTTAACAGTGAGTTACTTGAAAACTGCGTATCTTGAGCGGCGAACTGAGCGTAAACCTCTTCTAACCGCATTTGGTAAGTCCTTGTTTGGGTTTGCTGGGGGGGGGTTAGCATGTGCTGTGCAATTAGTAGTAACTCTATCTGTGCGTTTGTATTTTTAGGATTCTCCCTTTCGTCCTGGGCGCTTATTATTGCAGCTCGGTCGTTTGGCTGCTGTGCTCCGCACAAATAATACCGTAATACAACTACTAAAGGGGACAATTGCTGCTGCCATTGAAGTTTCTGTGACCATTTTAATCCATTTACGTTGGGTTACTTTGGGGTTGGAGAAGCGTGTAATTACTGGAGCGGGCCTACGGACGACACGGCCGCTCTTTAGGAGTTTTGTACGGTGGCCGAGAGAGCTCAACGCGCTGCAAATAAAGAAAACACATGCAAATAGAAAAAACATCTTCATTAGTTTGACAACACATGCGCTGCAAAGTCCACAACACTTGCAAATAGAAAAACAGCTGCAAAAGTCCACAACACTTGCAAATGAAAAGCGGCGCTGCAAAGTCCACAAACTTGCAAATAGAAAAACGTGCTGCAAAGTCCACAACACTTGCAAATAGAAAAAGCGGCTGCAAATAGCACCGACCACAGCGGAAATGTTTCAAGGGGACCCAAATAAGTGACCGAACCCTACTGGGACCTGCTTATTGCTTACTGATAAAACAAACAAGAAAAAAAAAACATAATGGTAGTTTTACTTGCGTGTTCCCTACAGTTTTACAGTTCAACATAACAGTAAAATAATGTTTCACAGTTAATTTAATGCAATGTCAGATTATTTAGGCTACTAATATAAAAAGGCAATTATCACGATCAGGATGTTTAAATAAACAAAGAAAACTCACCTTTCAAGTCATTAACAACACTGGCGAGTAGAAAATTAAACAATAAGCAGGTCCCAGTAGGGTTAAGTCACTTATTTGGGTCCCCTTGAAACATTTCCGTTGTGAAATTGATTGCTATTTGCAGCGTTTTCTATTTGCAAGTGTTGTGGACTTTTTGCAGTAGCGTTTTTCTATTTGCAAGTGTTGTGGACTTTTGCAGCGTTTTCTATTGCAAGTGTTGTGGACTTTTGCAGCAGCGTTTTCTATTTGTAAGTGTTGTGGACTTTTGCAGCGCGTTTTTCTATTTGCAAGTGTTGTGGACTTTTGCAGCGCATGTGTTGTCAAACTAATGAAGATGTTTTCTTTATTTGCTGGTGTTTTTTCTATTTGCAAGTGTTGTGGACTTTTGCAGCGCATGTGTTGTCAAACTAATGAAGATGTTTTCTTTATTTGCTGGTGTTTTTTCTATTTGCATGTGTTTTCTTAATTTGCAGCGCGTTGAGCTCTCTCGGCCACCGTAGTTTTGTTCTCTTCTGGGTTTTCTCTTTGTTTATATTGTTTTTGTTTAGATTGTGTTGTGTCATTGATTGTTCATTTTATGTTGAAATTTTGATGTACTTTGATTTATTTTTTTTCTTTGTTATGTGATTTATTTATTTTGTTTTAATTTCTTTCAGGAGCTGGGGTCCCATGGGTGATAGAACATTTGGGTAGTGGTGCTGCTTCTATGGTTGCCATGGTACACTTTTTGAAGTGTGGGAGTGTGTGATCTGAGTTCATGGTGGTGTGTGTGTGTGTGTGTGTGTGTGTGTGGAAGTGTGCTTTGGATAACTAATGCCAATGATCACTCCGGTGGGTAACCTCCGCCCTGAAATTACAATATTATATTTTGGTTTGTTTGTTTATTTGGAGGTTGTGTAAATTGGTTTTGTTTAATGTTTTTCTTTTCTTTGGTTTTGTTTTCTTGTTATGTGTATAACTATGTTTTTCTTGAGTTTTCCCCATCGAAGAGTCATCTGCCATGAATGGCACCTAATCCTAGAGGCTATTTTAATTTTGCTATTTTTGCACTCATTCTTTTAAAATAAATTTTGTACTGTTTTTACATGCTACCCACGTTTCCTGCTTACCTTCATTTTTAAGAGACTTGAACCTGTGTGACCTTATAATAACCAAACTGTGGGGTTTATTTCTATTTCCTGGGTGAAACCCCTCCCAGGTGGTGTAGTCGACGTGTCCACGAGTAGACCAATTTGGGCTCGTGTGTGTGTTTATCTGTGCTGCTAGCGGCGCCCCGGTCACACAAACAAAGTCAAACAGAATAAAATCCCAGGATCAAGATACTAGCAAATCCAACAGGCAAACTCGGGTACAAATACAGAGAGACCATCAGCGACGCAAGTAATAAATCCAAACAGGTAACTCACTGAGCAAAGACAAACATCAGAGATACTCCAACAGGTAAACTTTCCAGGTACAGGCAAATAACATCTGAGATAATCCAACAGGTAAACTTTCCAGGTACAGGCAAAGAGATTTCCAAAAGAGATAAAGACTTACGTAAAACGTGCACATAACATTAATCCCAGACAAGAACTGAACAAAAAGACAAAGTTTAAATAACCAAACAAATTAAACACAGGTGCAAACAATCACAGACTGATGGCGGTTGCGGTGCAATGAATTCTGGGACATGTAGTTTTAGAAGTCCGGTGACAAAGAACGAGTGACAGGAACAGAAGAACCCAATGCTGAGGACGAAGTACTAATATCCGTGACACTGATATTCCAGTATTTTTGTCTTTAATCAGTTTAATAAACAAAAAATAACAAAAAAATAACTCCGGCTATCAACATAGTAGTGATGAATTTCTTTACAAATAAAATTGATAATATTAGAAAAAAATTATAACTATGCAACCAGAGGCTATATTCCCAGAACAGACGGAACATTCCAGCCCTCTTACTGAGCAACTGCAATTTTTCTCAACCATAGAAAAGGATGAACTGTTTAAGATAATTAAATAATCTAAATCAGCAACGTGCATACCAGAGTATGTGAGTGGAGTGGAGCGGCAAGAATTTTCGCTCTGCGCTCAAGGCATTTCACGATCACTCCGCTCCAGCTCCGCTCCGGGTTTACCATTTTCCGCTCCTCGCTCCCTCCGCGCTCCCTCCTAGCTTGTTCCTCGCTCCATGTTCGCTCCACAAATTTTCCAATTTTCCGTATTTTATTTTTATTTTTTATTATTATTATTATTATCATTATAATTATTATATTATTATTAATATTATAAACCTCTGTGCAGAAGATACATTCAGTGAAAAACAAATAGGTACACAATACTCGGAGAAAAACAAACGTATGCTTAACACAACTTCGTTCATGCTATAGCTAACGCAGTTGCATTATGGGCTGTTATGAGTTGTGCTGGAGATGGAGCGGTAGTGGAGCGCTCTCGGAGCGAGAGAAAACCGCAACGCTCCGACTTTCAAAAAATCCGCTCCTAGCTCCAGACAAAATCACGCCGCTCCACTCCTCGCTCCGCTCCCACTCCGCTCACATACTCTGGTGCATACTAGATCCAATCCCTACTTATTAAAAGAGATGCTGCCTGAAATAATAGACCCTATGCTTAGTATTATAAACTCATCTCTAACATTAGGATATGTCCCTAAAGCATATAAGCTGGCCGTTATTGTGCCTACTATTAAAAACAACTTGATCCTAGAGACTTAGCAAACTATAGACCTATATCGAATCTACCTTTCATTTCTAAAGTAAGTAGGTTGTTTAGTAGGTAGTAAAAGGTTGTTTCATCACAACTATGCTCCTACCTCCATAAGAATGGAATCTATGAGGAATTCCAGTCGGGATTTAGAGCCCATTACAGTACAGAGACTGCTCTGATTACAAATTAAATTATTTCATCTGATCGTGGCTGCATCTCATTACTTGTATTGTTAGATCTTAGCACTGCCTTTGACACCGTTGATCACAGCATACTTTTAAGTTGACATAAAAACCTGGATGAGTAGCAACTTTCTGTTGTTGAACTCTGACAAAACAGAGGTGTTAACCATTAGACCTAAAGCTCCCACACTTAACCAACAGGAATATTATCTATCTATTGACGGGTTCTCTACTAAGCCATCATCATCAGCTAGGAATCTTTCATTTGAAAGCCATGTTGCCAACACCTGTTTAAACCACTTTTTTCATCTCAAAAACATATCTAAACTGCATCATATGCTGTCACTATCGAGTGTAGAAAAGTTAGTTCACATATTCATGACGTCTAGACTGGATTCCTGCAATGCATTATTAGGTGGCTGTCCAGCTAGCCTATTACAAAAGCTCCAACTAGTTCAAAATGCAGAGGCTAGAGTTCTCACAAGAACAACAAAGTTTGAACATATCAGCCCGGTACTGTCAACACTCCACTGGTTACCCATTACGCAACGTATTAACTTTAAGATCTTACTGACTACTTATAAGGCTCTTATACTTATACTTAAACTTGGTTTGGCTCCTCAGTACCTGAGTGAGCTCCTAATACATTACGGTCCCTCACATCCATTACGTTCTCAGGACTCTGGCCTTTTGGTAATACCTAGAATTTCTAAATAAAGTGGTGGTGGTAGATCATTGTCCTATTTAGCACCTAAACTTTGGAATAGTCTTCCTAGTGCTGTACGGGAGGCAGACACACTCTCTATCTAAATCTAGATTAAAGACCTATCTCTTTAACATAGCATACACATAGTCCAACAGTTTATAACACAAATCCCCTAAGGGATTGTCAGGCTGCATTCATTAGGCCAACCGGAACCGGGAACACTTCCCTAACAATCTGATGCACTTGTTGCATCTAAGGGTGTGAAACAGTATTTTGCTCCCAGTTTGTTTGTTTCTTATTATTCCGAGGTTGCATGCAGTCCGTACCCTGACCTGACAATGGATCTGTTAGAAGGAGGCGACCCCCAGGAGAACCTGCACTCATTATAGCTAATGCTAATGCTATTTACTACATTAATGATAATGCTAAACAGTATTTATGCTAATCTCTTTTTTTAACTATTTAACTTTTTTGACTAATTAACTACTTCTTTTCCGTCTATGTCAGCAGTTTGATGTTATAGCTGCACTCAGTCAACTCGGTCATCCCCGGCTAAACAATCCTTTCTTGTATAATATTAGCTTTTTAACTACTACCTAGTTTACCATACACACAAACACATTGTTAAATTCAATCACAACTAATAATACAGATCAACTCAAAACTCAGACCTACGCGGCTTCAAACTTTAGCAAATTTAGTACACGACTAAATAATTTTTATCAAACTACTGACTGCAGCTGTGACGCGTCAGAGGAGAAATGACCCTCCAAGTGAGCCTGGGTTCTCCCAAGGTTTTTTCTCCATATATATATATATATATATATATATATATATATATATATATATATATATATATATATATATATATACATTTATTAATGGAGTTTGGGTTCCTTGTCACCATCGCTGTGCTCACTAGGGGACTGCTGGTATTAGTTATTAAATTAGCTTTTATATTTCCCTGCTTGCTACATTGTTAAAGCGCTATACTAATAAACTTGAACTTGAACTTAATAAAGAACTCTGTCTCGTCTTTGGTCCAAACATACTGCACCATCTTTAAAGAATGATCATATGATTTTTACCTACGCCATTTGACTTGTAAATGTGAAAAAACCCTTTTTAATTGCAGTTTTGCAAATTATTCCTTTTTCGCATTGCTTGAAAAACCACCTCATGCGAGCTTAAAAACTTTGTTTGTGATATATGGGAGTTTTTGCAAAATTGACGTGTCTCCATTAGGCGTATTTTCAATTCGCAATTTCAATTTGCGTATTTTGAAGGGCAATGGAAACGCGCTTACTGCTATTTATATATATAAAATAAAAAACCCTGTTATTCAGTAATATTTACCTAAATTACTGTCACTATTTCATGTCTACTGCAAAAAGGTGGATATATGTAAAAACTACGCACTTAGTGCTTTCCAATGATGTATAGATTGTTAAGATAATTTTAGGGATATTAGTTTAAAGATTATGTAAAAGAAAATGGGCCAACCTGTGGGCCTTTGGCAAAATAGTAGTGACAAACTCTCAGACCTAAGACCTTTCTACACTAGGTTGTTCATATTATTTTAAATTTAGAATAGGATATTAGTGTTATGTACTAAACTCTGCAGGACAGTGGCCCTCCTGGACTAAAATTTGACACCACTGCTAATGGGTGTCCATCTCTGTAGTGCAGTCGGCTTTGCGTTCCGCTATTAACCGAAAGGTTTATGGTTTGAGCCCACCCAGGGATGAAGGGCAAGTTTTGTTGCTGCATAGAGCACTACTCTGGCACTGGGACGTAGCCTTCAGAATGACAATGTGCTGGGGCAGCTGAGCGAAGCATGACTCTAAGAACAGGTGGCCAGTTCAGCAGTGAAAGGGAAAACACCTGCAAAACTTGTGATACTGCAGCGAGGGAAATGCATGCACAATTTGGCGGCCTGGCTAGCTCAGTCGGTTGAGCATGGGGCTCTTGATCT